>JAKOGI010000257.1:42008-207008 GCA_029747015.1 Carnegiea gigantea | reverse complement strand
GTATCACAAGTCCCTAAGCATCAAACCTGAGACCTAAATTACCATAAACCCTAAACTATAGCCTTAAACTATAAACCTTAACCATAAATCTTTTGGGTTTAAGGTTCAATTTTAGTGGTTCAGGATTTCATGTTTATGGCCAAACCTAATGTTCAAATATCAAGATTAGAATTTAGGGTTTAGGGTTTAAGGTTTAAGCCTTGTTTGACTATTTTCTATGATTCTAATATTACAGTTTATGCTTTGGTGATTTAGAGCATGACTCTAACTTCCAAACCCTCATCCTCAAAAGATGAACTCTAAATCGTAAAGCATGATATTTGAAGTTTAAGTTGAAGCTTAAATCCTAAACTTTAATAGTTATTTAGCATATAAGGTCCAATTTCTTTGTGATTTAGGCCTTGTTGATTAACGTTGTAGAGTTACAGATTCTAGTCTTGGGTTTAAAGCGTTCCAATTAGTGTAATTTAAATTACTATGGTCATGCATAACGAATATCGGTAAATCATGATGATTCTTAGGTGTAGTATGTTAGAAATAATGGACTTCATATAAAATTTGAAATATCAATCGAATACATTTTCAATTAAAAAAGAAAAAACTTGTCAACATTCTTTACACAATGTTCCTTTCTTACAAACTTTGTAATTTATCAGAGTCGTATCGCATAATGAGTTCAATAGTATTTCATTTAAGGAGTATAGTTTAACTATTGTTATAGGTAAAATATTATTTATCTTGTACATAGCAACTTTATTGTTCATAAATTGTTACACATTTTTCAAACTCTAAATCTTACTCTCCAGCAATAACTCCAAACCCTAGACTATAAAAGTTGAACTCTATACCATAAATGATAATCAAATTTTGGGGTCTAGGGTTCAACTTTTGTGACTTAGTGTTTCATGTATGCACATACATACACACACATATATACATAATATTCAAAATTATTTAATGCGTTGACTAAGAAAGTAATTAATCAAGATATTCATGAAAGAATAACAAAAATGGAACATATCACATGCTAAAAATCATATTAAGTAGAAAAATGAGGAAAAAAGATGATAACAAAACAAAAGAGGAACAGGAAAATGTATTCAGTGCTCCAAGTCCACAATTGTAACACCCTATGAATTAATTTCTCAATTGTGTATTAATCATATAATTATAAAATTAAATGTATGAGTCACGCAAAAATGGTTATTGTCAAAGAGCCTATTAGAATTGAAAGATTTGTATAAACATGAGTTTATTTAATGCATTTTGGCACAAATAATTATATAGACATAAATATTTATATACAGGCGCATGAGGAATGCAAGAATTTTGACCCAAAATTTAATTAAATTACGTAAGATGTAAATCTTATTTTTTTAAAAAATATTAAAGTAAAATAAACTACAACGTAACAAATAAAATTGAACAAAATTAATAGAAAAAGATTAAATGACTAATTGTAACATTTTCTTTAAAAAAGATATTTTTTCTTTTTAATCTTCGTCCAATCCCCCCAAGTCCCCATCTTCTTCTCCCATATGTGTAAACCAAAACAGGTGCGCAAGCCCTACCCACCCAGTGCTGCCAACTCCACCCAACCACCACCCCTCCAGTTGCCTGTGAAGGCTCCGGCGCCACTGTTGCCAATGCAACCCTGGGGGGGGGGGGGCACCACCAATCACCACCTCATGCCATCCCTCCTCTCTCTCATCTCAACTGAACGAAATCGGGTCAGACCAATTTGTTATTGACTGGTGTTCCTCCGTTGTTGCTACCATTTCTTCGGCGACACGACCACCAAATCTACCACCCATTGCTGCCAGAACAGTCCCTCTGCCATCCCTAATCCTTTCCCCTATCCTTTTAATTTCTCGACCGAAACAGAGTTGAGGTGAGACCCCTTGGTTTAGGCTCTGTTTTAGCCGAGTCTAGGTAATGCCACCATTCCTTAACCCCCTACAAACCATTGCCAGTTGGTTCTCATTGCTGTGAGGTTGGTGGAGGGGGAAGAGAGCAATGTGGATACTTGGAGGATAGGTGATGAAGGAGGTACTAAGGATGAGGATTATGACGGTAGATAGGGAGCATGGAGGAGGGATATGGGGGCAGGCAATGAAAAGGACGTGGGCAATTTAGGAAAGGGTGAATTAGTGACAGCTTGCATTTCGCCGCTTTCTGATGTACTGCTCGCCCCACACAAAACGACAACTGCTTGGAAGAAGACCATCTTTGAATAATTGAAAAACTAATCCAACAACTGTTAGTAATTTTCCCTTTTTTGGGCCATACCGGTGAGCTTTTCAATGGCGAGTGAATTTGTGGTGAAATAAATCAAATGATTAGGCTTGGTTTTGGCTTGGGTTTAACGAACCTAGCCCACCCTTGTCCCTCCCTCCGTTAGCTAGAGGCTCATGGACTATCTTGTTGTACGGCCTGGTGGGATAAGATTACTATGGACCCATAATTTAAGAAAGAGAAAAATCAACCAAGGAATTATGGAAGAGCCTCATAACTCAACCACTTTAACTAGCAGAAACAGCCTATAAACACCATCTTTTGCACATCTCCCTATTTAATCAATTGTTACTTGAACAGTCGGTAGTTGTTTTACAAGTCAAAAACTATCAGACTTGAAACTAGTTTTTTGGCTAAATGATTGAACAAAACGTGCTTTTGTAACGATTAGGCATAAACTAAGACAAGGTATCTATAATTGACAAAATATAAAATTAATAAAGAGTGTTGTAATTTGAAACAAGCCGCAGACACTACTATTTGAAAACTAGGGATTAACATCACAAAGTCCCTATGCAACTAGCATTTTGAATAGATTAAAATGCCTAAAGAAGACATAAATTAACAATTTTTTGAAAAAAAGGGGTGACTATGTAAAAACCTGGATGGAAATGGTGGCATCAACGAGGGTATGATCGTTGGAGATGGGCAGCGCAGTGCACAAGCATCCTGCGTTCACGCAGGGTCCGGAAAATGGTCCTACCCTAAGGGGTGAATTGCAAGCAGTATAACCTCACTTTATCAGTGGCTGATTCCAAGGCTCGAACCTGTGGCCTTTTGGTCACACAGAGACAACCTTACCGTTATTCCAAAACTCTCCTTCGTATGATCGTCGGAGATGACCAGTAATAAACCAAAATGACAACATTGTTATTAATTTCTTCAGTTAATGCACACTTTAGGACGTTGACCCAGATTGCTTCACATACAACACTTGCACAGATTAACCAAATTATTATACCCAAATTCTCCACCTTCTTCTTCCCCATGAGTTTCTATCTCTCTATCTCTCCCTCCCTCTAAGATATTTACCAAGAGCAAATCCAAACTCCTCAAACCAATTGGCGGGGTGTTTAGAGCTCCAGCTTCTTTTTTCCCCCCTAAAGAATAAGTTTAGATGAGTTCAGTTTATAATAAGTTTAGTAAATAAGTTCTAAAACTAAATTTAGAATAAGTTTAGCAAATAAGTTTAAAAATTTGTTCATAATAAATTCAGAATAAGTTCAAAATAAGTTTAGTAAATAAGTTCAGAATAAGTTTAAAGTACGTCCAACATATAACTTCTGAACAAGTTCAGATAAGTTTGGTTTAGAATAAGTTTAGACCAGATAAGGCGAAGAGCAGGACCTAAATCACTATCTTATTGGTGAAAAATGAAATCCTTTTTTTGGGTGTTTCAAGCTAATTGCTACTCTTAATAGTAATCCTATCATGCACACGTCAATACAGTGGTAGGTATACACCCTTAAAAAAATCGGCATACAATGTATAAAAAGCCTCATTCATTAAACCAAAAAGATTCACTAAATTTAGGCTAAGGGTTCAATCATTTAGAGATAAAAAATTTGCTAACCAAGATTTAAAATTCATTAATTCAAAAGGACTTGACACATAAAAATAACATTTTTATTAGTCAAGAATTAAAAGACTCCAAAAATGCTCATCATTTAAAAGAAATAGTTGAGTTAATCATTTGTGAATAAAGGTCTATTCCACCCCCCCAAAAAAAAAAGCTTCACCATTTATAACTAAAAATACAGTTGACATATACGAAAGGTTCATCACTTAATACTAAATATTCATATTCTTATGTGGTAAAACATTCGTAAATCTACCAAGAAAATACAAAAAATGTCCATCAGACCCTATCCATTTTTAAAGTCTGGATCCTAAAAATTTGGACCCGTTGAATTTTTTGAGGATTCAGGTCCTATTGGATCTGGGTCGGATCTGGATCTGGATCTGATACATTGAGACCCAGACCCGACCCTCGACCCATATACAGACCTGTTTTTTCCCCCTATAATTGTTCGTATAGTATAGGCATTAGGGTTTTAAGTTTTGGTCTCAGATTTCTCATTTCTCACTCCTCTCAGTCGCGTCTCTCTTCCTCTCACTTCAAGCTCTTGTGACCTCCTCTCCTCCAGCGTCCACCACTCCACATCTCCACCTCATTTCCTTTGGTCCTCCTTCTCCAGAGTCCAGGGCCTTCACGCCGGCCTCGTCTGTCTTCCCGACGATCATAGTTCGGTCTTATTCGCCGCGATTTTGCCAGAACTGGTTGCGCTATACTCATCTCGGCGCTATTCCTTCACAGATCGGCTATTTTTCGACACTTATGCCCATTCTTAGGCACCTTTATCCAGGCTCCCATGTAATTTTTTAGAGCTAGTCGTGGTTATTTCTCCAATTTCTACATCTGTCTAACTCGAGGGCTTAAAGCAGAATATCATGTTCAAATTGTGTTCATTTTTTGTAGAATTGAATTTCAATTTGCTCCATGTTTTGATTAACTTTATTTGAGGGATAAGGGATCACTGGATCAACAAGGATAAGGGATCCAATTTCTACCACCACCTATGCTTCTTTCACTTTCACTTATGAATAGTCTAGCATATGGTTTTCTCTCCCTCCTCATTTGGGATATTTTTCTTATTTCACCAAGAACTGACCACGTTGTCAACCTAAAGGGTCTTTAGTCTTGTTGATGTTAAAAAATAGTTCACTAAAGTCCTATAATCTCAAAGTCAACAACCTACTATATTAATTAGCATGTCCAAACAGGGAAAAATCAATTATACACTTTATAAGCTAAATTAGAATTCATTACAAGACTCTTAAGCTAAATTGGAATTCATTACAAGACTTTTAAGCTAAATTGGAATTCATTTAATGCCTTCATGATTTCAGACTCCATTTTATTAAAATTTTATATATGTACTTTTATTTGCTAAGAAAAATAAGAAAGTAAAAAAAAAGAGCCAAAGTAGTAGAACCCATTAAGGACCCGCTAGACCCTTCAGATCCAAAGTATCCGAGTCTGAATTCAAATTTTATAGACCTTGCAAATTTGGATCGGATCTGAATCCAGTTCCAAAAAAGGGATATGAATTTGGATTTTGATGGAGCCGATCCAGACCCAGTCCATTGTCATGACATCATTAAAAAAAAGTTCAAAATAATTAATGATATAACAAAACAATTAATAAATAACTAAAAGGTTAAAAGCGAAACAAGGGGAGTGAGAATAGGTTTTTTTTTTTTTTTTAAAAAAAAAAAAAGAGGTGTTGCATCTAGCTTTGAACTCTGCACCTCATGCTCAAAAACTATCCTCTCACAATGCAGCTAAAGCATTTTTTGTATGAAATGTTAAATAGTGCAACCTCATACGTATGATGCAACTTACAAGCGTATGTATGGCAAATGTTTCCGACTTTTAAGGATTCAATTTGTTCTGATAAATTATTTTTACTTCATGAACTAGTTTTCGCTCATTTTACACACACATATATATATATATATATATATATATATATATCTATATATATATATATATATATATATATATGTATATATATATATATATATATATATATATATATATAATATATGTATATACATACATATATATATATATATATATATATATATATATATGTATATATATACATATATATATATATGTATATATATACATATATATATATATATATTATATATATATATATATATATATATATATATAGTACATATATATATATATATATATATATGTACATATATATATATATATATTACATATATGTATATATATTATATATATATATATATGTATATATATATATAGATATATATATATATATATAGTATATATATAGTATGTATATATATATATATATATATATATATTATATATATCTATATATATATATATTATATATATATATATATATATATATATATGCGTGCGTGTGTCTGTGTGTGTTTATATATATATATATATACACACACACACGCACACACACTAGTATAGACCCATGTAATGCAGGACATCGTTTCATTATACACATACACACACACACATACTAGTATAGACCCATGCAATGCAGGACATCATTTAAATGAAATTTTAGTTTAAAAACTATAGAGTATTCATTTTATAATATCATTTGTCTGATAAATATTTTCTGAACATTAAGATAAAACATTATCTCATTTACTTAATCATATAATTAGGAAAAATAGCTTTTTCAATCAATAAAAACTTTAATTGGTGAATCAAATCCTTTTGGCCTCCCTGTCAAGTCTTTATACTCTCAAATCTCGCTAAGTTGAGTTGTAAAGTGGATTATACCTAAGAAAAACTGACCCATTAAAAGTTGGTCTTGATTCTCGAAATAATCAACACATAGCGTGTGACAGTTGAGATAATGTATCACTCATGTATGAAATAGTTTCGCTAAATTATAAGTGAAAAATACCCTTTCCTTTATATTAGATGACGCCATCTTCGAGAATAATTACAGACACCATCTTCGAGAATAATTACATCTAATTTGCGACGGAAATACCGACGGAAAAAGGTAGTTTTTTCGACAGAAAGATGGCTCTCCGACGGAAAATACGACGGAAAACGGTACGTCGGGATTCAGCTCGGCGCAAAAATTTTTCCGACGGATTCCGACGAAATGCGACGGGAATTTCGACATAAACACCCCATCGAAAACCCCGTCAGTAGCCTGCACCTCTGTTTCTACGCGCACAGGTGAGCCGGGGGAGGAGCCCATTTCCGACGGGGTGTGTCCGTCGGAAATGGCCCCACACTTTAAGAAAATTTTTTTTGCTAAAAAATTTTATTCAAAATCCCAAAAAAAAATTTTTTTAGAAATAAAAATGTTAAGAAATGTAATACGCACGTAATAATTATAAGAAATGTAATACGCACGTAATAATTACCAAATATAAAATTTTATACATATCTGGCAAAGGAAATGTGCTAAATTACGACATTGTTTTGAATGTACGCAAATTACTAAACTAATCAGAGTCAGATAAATTTGTGAGATCATCATCATTGTCATTTTCGGAGTCCTCTTCATCGTCAAGATTCAAGTTGATGTGGGTGGAAGAGCCTGCACTTTGACTTTTAAAAAATCTAAAAACTTTTTTCAGCATGCGTTCTGTCTTCCCCTATTTCTTGGCTATTTGAGTTATAACCTCTACTTGCTTGGTTATGCTCTCATTGAGGAGTTGTGCTTGCTGTCTTGGATCAAAATGCTCAGCTGATGAGTGACGTGCAGCTGCAATAGTAGCTGATTTCTTCAATTTGATCCCCTCCGCACCAAAACCATACACACGGCCTTTCCTATCGAGATTTTCTTTAATCCAAAAGTCCTCTTGGGTCATAGGTGCTAGTTAAGAGCCCCCTTGAGTTACAATTTGGGAGTATTCCTGCCATTTGTTGTGATGATCCTCCTGAAAATTATAAAAAATATAAGTATTTTATACTAAACCTACAATTATAACATATGAATTATCTCTAAATAGAATGTGTGAAAGTTACATATTTTTTTGCAGATTTTTTATCCACAAAAGTTTTGTCTTTCACTTTGCAGTGAGTGTCCTTGAACAATTCCTCACACGTGGGTTCCCTACCTAATGTTTGGGCCTTAAGAAAAAAAAGTAACCAGCACTTAAATATAAACAAGGATGATCTGCGAGAACCTCAATCCATACCATACTTTATATATAAGAAATATGCTTATTAATAATCACATTTCTTACCAGATGCCTTTTCCTTTCACTAATCGGAATTGAGCTACATGTATGTAACGAAGGATCAAAACCTTCAGCATCACTCAATCTATTCTTTTTATTTTGTTGACTCAATTTCTTGAACTTGTCATCCTCACTCCAATGTTTAAGCATCTCATTCCAAACACTAGGCAGTAACCACTTCGGTTTTTTGTTGTACTTCTTGGCGTATCCTAGAATGTCCCTGAGTTGAGCTGCACCTCTGTACTAAAAGTTACGCCGTATCTGAGTTTCATTATCTGGATGCCAGTAATAGTGTTTCTGCGTCAAAGTTGAAGTTTATTAGTAATTAAACATTGTAAACAATCCATTTACGACTTTCAAATTCATGTACAGATAATTAACCTTGAACTCATTGAACCAAATGTCTCTCTGAGATTGTGAAACTTCTCCCCACGTGGTCCAAGGACGTGGGTACTTACCTACAAAGCTTTCGACAATTTTCTGAACTACACCCTGAAATGGAACAAAGCTAAGAACAAAAGAAGAATTTGTTAACAGTAATTACTGTATGTATTAATTAAAAGAACATGATCAGTGAAGAAGTTACAAACTTCATAATAAACTTACGTGTCACCAGCAGGTTATAAATATATCTTATTATTGGTGCTCGCTGTGTCACTTTCAGGTGCAGGACTGTGTCTATCTCTTCCTAACCCTTCATGTTGGACCCCTTCGTTGTACACTGAGTGACTTGGCATTCTAGGTTGCCCCATAAACTGATTACTGTTGAAATATGGACTAACAGTGCCAAACTGTTGATAAAGTAATGGAGTAGATGAAGCACCACCCATGTAAGGAAGATTGGGTTGAATTGGTGGTTGCATACCCGCACCAAATAAAGGTGGTTGCATATGGGGTTGCTCATTCATACTACCAAAATAATTTGCGAATGGTTGAGTTGGATCAAGAAAATCTCCAAACATTCCAGTAAAGGTGTTTGTGTCATAATTTTGATCAGCGGGATCATACTGTGAGGTCGGTTGTGGTACTCCCCTACCCGCATCATTCCTGACCGTTCGACCACGGCCACGTCCACCATTAAGTCCAGACATCTAACAAATAAGACCAACAACAAAATACAACTGCGTAATTTTTCATACTATTGTCAGTGAAAAATTACAGTATATACAAACAATTATTTTCCTGAGTTTGCAATTAAGAAAAACTACATACATATGCATAAATATCCATACAACGAAGCAATTAAATCAATCATGGTGGGACACATCGTCATCGTCATCGTCATCATCACCACTTTGAAATGCCATATTTTCATCATCATCATCATCAGTGTCCTCAGCTTCATCATCCCATTCACCTTCTTCATCCTCTTCATCACCATCATCATGTTCACCATTCCCATCATGATCATCACAACAGTCATGTGCATCAACATCATCAGCTTGTGTAGTTTTATCGACTAATGTTGTCGCTATTACATTATCCACATTCATGGTTGTCATTCTTAACTGTTGATAGACAAGTTCTAGGTTATCTTTATCTTTAGGAGCATCGCGAGGTTTGTTTGGTATAGCTACCCACTAATTCGCTTTTCCTGATATCCCCTGAGGATACTTAACATATACCACTTGGGTTGCAGTATCAGCAAATATGAATATGAATGGGTCAAACTTTCTATAACGTTTGGTATGATTAACCTCGGGATATGGGGTAAATTTAGGATAACGTAGCCCTCCAGGAACATCCGGGTCAAACCACTCACAATTAAAAAGTACACATTTTTTAATTGGCTCACCCGTAAATTCAACACGAATAATTTCGTGAAGTATACCATAATAATCCCCTGGTGCTTCGTCACCTTCGCCAACTCTTTTGACACACACGCCACAATTATATATTGCTTTACCTTCATTTCTAGCCTTGGCATGAAATTGGTGACCATTAATTTTGTACCCAGAAAAACATTCCACCACCGTAATCGGTCCATGAGATAAGTTCACAAAAAAATCATGCCTCTCATCCTTAAACACCCGATAAGAATTGACCTATGAAAAGAAAAAGAAGGTAATCCTCTTAAGAATTATATAAATGTGTTTTAGGAGTTGAAGATTACTTATAAAAGATTACTTACATTACACTCAAACTATTGTGCAAAATTTGCCTCGATGAACAAGTCAACTTCCACATCACCCGCGTTTGGATTATGACCGTGAAATTGATGTCTAAACCAACTGTAATGTTCAACGAATGAAATTAGTTAATTATTGCTCGACAATTATTAAGTATTCAAATGAAACTTCCAAGAACTGATATACTTACTCCAAATATGGTTGCACTTCAACAAAATTGAGTAAAATGTGAAGGCGAGCGACACGGTACTCCGCTTCAGTAAGATATCTTCTTCCTCGATTCCCAAATGGAGTACTCTCACGGTTAAACACCGATAGAGTTGGCATTTGTGATTCAGGTTGTTGCACACCCTCATTATGCCCAATACTTGGGCTATCCAAGCTTGATTTAAAATAGTACTCAACGAAATGTTTTATCTCAAACGCTAAGTATGCGTGAACCATAGATGCCTCAACACGAGCTCTATTCTTTGTCGTAGGCTTCAACTAACCAAAGTACCTCTCAAAAGGATACATCCATCGATATTGAACAGGACCACCCAACAAAGCTTCTTCGGCTAAATGAATAGGCAAATGTTCCACGACATTCCAAAAACCAGGAGGGAACACTGTCTCTAATTTACAAAGAATTACAGCAATGTTCTTGTTCATCTGTTCCAGCATGCTAACATGTAACTCACTGGAGCATAAGTTTCCGAAAAATTCACTCAATTCGACTAAGGGTCCTAACACATCATCCGGAAGAGCAGCAAAAGCTACTGGAAGAAGATTCTCTAAAAACACATGATGGTCATGACTTTTTATATTTTGCAACTTTGTGTTAGATGGATCCACCCAATTGCCCACATTAGAACAATGACCATCAGGCATATGAACCTCCCGCAACCATTGACAGACAGCCCTTTTTTGAGGCAACGACAGTGTGAACTTGGCTTTTGGCTTACACAATCTATCAGTTGACCCTCTTGTAGCCAACTCCAACTCTTGCCTACTACACAGAATAGACATATCCATCCTTGCTTTGATATCATCCTTTGTTTTTCCCGGAGCATCCATCACTGTGTTAATAATATTTTCACTGAAGTTTTTCTCAATATGCATCACATCAAGGTTATGCCTCAAGAGTTGATGCTTCCAATATGTCAACTCCCAAAAGATACTCTGCTTTGTCCAATTATGTTCATTTTCCTCAAATCCCGGAATTTGAAAATTGATATCTATAGTCACTTTTGGCAAAGTCGATATTGTATCAGACAACATCTCACCAGAAATCCTTCGGGGAGGGCCAATGTGTATGCTCTTTCCTTTGCAAAAAGCAACTTTATTAGCTCTAAAATAATGATTGCGAGGCAAGAACCGACGATGGCAATCGAACCAAGATGGCTTTCGGCCATACTGTAACTGAAATGCACAATTCTGATGCATAAAAACCGGACATGCTAACAACCCATGAGTACTCCAACCAGAAAACATACCATATGCGGAAAAATTATTAATAGTCCACATCAACGCGACATGCAATCTAAAAGTTCCACCGCTTAAAACATCAAATGTATCAACCCCAATGTCCCACAGCATTTTCAACTCATCAATTAAGGGTTGCAAGTACACATCAATCCTGTTCTTCGGATTTATTAGACCCGGAATAATACAACTTAAAAACATGTATGGAGTAATCATACACATGTCTGAAGGTAAGTTATAAGGTGTAAGCACAATTGGCCACATAGAATACGATCACCCAGATATGGAAAATAGTATGAAACCATCAGCACAAAGACCTAACCTCACATTTCGAGGCTCCGCTGCAAAGTTTGGATACTTTTGGTCGAAATGCTTCCAAGCTAAACCATCCGACGGATACCGGAGAACACCCGATTTTTGGCGGTGCTCGTGATGCCATTTCATATGGACGTCAGTCTTTTTGGAGGCATACAGTCGTTGCAATCTCGAGATTAAAGACAGGTAGTGCATTTCTACATATGAAACATCCTTACGACCTCGTTGGTTGGATTTCTTTGGTAATTGTCTTACATATCCACAAAATTTGCATGCGGACAAACCCTCATCTTGTTTATAATAAAGCATGCAACCATTCGGATAACAATCAATTTCCTGAACATCCATACCCAAATCTCTCACTTTTTTGAGCTGCTGATGATAATTTTTTGGAATGCCACTTTTAGAAGGGCATATATCTTTTATCAGGCCAACAACTTTATTGAAACAACGTTGAGACATGTTGTGCCCCGATTTAATGTTAAGTAGTCTCACAGATGTTTCAAGTTCAGTTATGTTACACCCTTCATACAAAGATCTCTGTGCAGATTCAAGCATAGTGTAAAAAGCCTAAGGATTTACGTCGTGATGGCTACTCATATTTATTTCATTAGCTTGGAAGGCAGCATGCACCATGTTCTCCATATGATTATGATCGTTGTGATCATAATCAAAATTCATAGAATGTGAACTACTTGCACCCCCTACTTCCGAATTATCTTCTTCCCCATGACTTGTCCAATACCAATAATTCTTCACAAATCCCTTTCTATACAAATGAGACTTTACAACGTCAGGTGCAAAATATTGCATATTCTTGCACTTGACACATGGACATCTATAAACTCCATTAATTTTGTACTCCTCCTGATTTCGTGCAAATTCATCAAACATATTAACTCCCATCAACCACTCATCTCTAAGTCCATGTCCATTAGGATTTCTTCTCCTATACATCCATTGACGATCCAACGGCCCATCTATATGTTGGTAATATGATTTTCTTAATTGTTACGTAAACTACAATTAATTGTAATAAAAATCTTTTAGAAATGTATTTAACCAGTTCAACATATATATATGAATTACATAAAAATATATTTAACAAAACTATTAAATATATCATAACACACCTAATTAAGCATCAAACATAAATTTCATAATTTATTTCACACTTAACATACTTAAACAAAAATTAAACATACTTAACATACTTAAACAATTCAACCAAAAATTCACATCGCCACATATTATTTGTAAAAATAAATGTAATCAAGCATCAAACACAAATAAAATTATTACTGCGTAATTCATTCAAATAAATAATTCTAAACGAACTTAATAACATATAATAAAATTAACATAATGAATAAACTTCAATTAATATATACTTAACACACCTGAGTGTATACTTAATATACCTAAAAAACACATACACTTCACATATTTACAAGACATTAATATATATCACAAAGCAAACAAAATACAAATATACTTAGGAAATTTAAAGTATTTCCTAAAACAAAACATATTACACATGTCTAACATACTTCAACATTTCATAATAATTATATAATAATTATAAATGTACATACTTATCATATTTTATTCCACTTATTCAAATAAATACACTTCACAAATAAAATTAAAATTTAACGCAATTCACATTCATATGTTACGAAAAAATAAATTTGATATTAAACCAACCAAATCATATGAAATATTAACCATATCTGAAAAAAAGAATATTATTCACATACTCACCAAAAACTAATATACACAACAAATCGAAAAAAACACATACTTAACATTATTAAACCATTTACCAAAATAAAACATCTATTAAATTAGAATTATTACACATATTAAACATGTTTTTTAATTATTCAAATCAACATACATCACATATTAAATTAGAATTATATTATACTTTCTCCCTATCATAAAAAATTCTCACAAAATCTCAAATATAACAATTAATGAAATTAAATATATATGCTAAAAATAATTAATTTTACATAATAATATTATTTTTCCACATAGGCCTCATTAAGCATCAATCACAAATTAAACTACCGATTTCACACCTCATCTAATCAAACAAACCTAAATAAAAAAAATTACCATTAACATACTTATCAAACTTAAATTAATATATGCTTAACATATATAAATAAATTCACGAAAAAAACAACAAAATTAAACATTCTTCAAAAATCATACATGATTAACATATTTAACGTTTTATAATAAACAAACTCATTTTATTTAAATTGTTCACATCAACAAAATATATTACACATGCTTAACATACTTAACATTTTAAAATAACAAACTAAAAACATCAAACTAAACAAACATGCTTCCAGATTACAATTCACAAAAATGAACACTACATATCAAATTAACATAATTTTAAAGCGCAAAAATTCTACTAACCTTCAAAATCGGAAAATTAAGCGTGTTACCGGCAGCAAGCGGCGGCGGCAGGCCGCGACGGTCACACTCGAAAAATTAAAAACGTAAAAAAAAATCAATTAACTTAATTATTTCAACTTTAAACAACATATTAACAAAAAAAACCACTTACCGTTCACTTTTTCGATCACTAAAACCATCTAGCGAATCAAAAATTCACTTTCTCCCTCTTCCCTCTCTTTCTCTTCGAAACCCCTTCTCTCTCTAAACTTTGTTTTGCCGGCCAAAAGAACCCCCTCCCCAACATTTAAAACGCAAGCGAACGAAGTGCCTCGAGATCCACAAAATCATCCGACGAAAACCGACGGAATTTCCGACGAATTCCTACGGTTTCCGACGAAATTTCCGACGGCTGTAAATTCCGTCGGAAATTCCGTCGGAAATTCTGACTTCCGTCGCGTTCCGTCTGCTTTTCCGACGTCCATCTTTCGCGTCGCTGTTTCCGTCGGAGTTTCGCGGCGTTTTTGCAGTGCATACATTTATGTATTATGTATCAACCTTTATGGATTGCAAATTTTACATCATAATGTATTTAACATTTGCTACTCCCTATGATAACCCATAAAAAAATATCAATCCAAAAATATAAACTAAGTAAGGACCCCCACCTAGCTATAAATATAGAAAATTATACATAAATTTCTGTGCGTATATAGTTAGAGCTCCACTCTAGAATACTGAACAACTCATTTGTTTTTTCTAATGAGTTGCTTTGCTTCCATGTTCTTGTTAATTAGCATCCCTATTTCCAATATCTTTTAAGAAAGGTAGTGTTGCAAGACCTTCAAACCCCAAAATAGTAGTAAATTTCATGGTTGTTCATTTCTTGTATTGCACAATTGCTTTTCCTTAAACCAAGTTCCACAATTATAGACTTTGAAGGCATAAAAAATCATCAAGGAAAACAATGAATAATTTATTAAAGTAATCATCCCAATCGTGTAATGACATTTTGAATTAAGTCAAAGAAATTACCGACACATTACTGCATCCTCTTGAAAGTCATAATCCATATGACAACATGCATTCGCATTAGAAAAAATCCTTTTAGTTTTGCAAAGAGTCAAACACTAAGGAAGAATAGCAATATCAATGAGAAACACTTATCATGGAAAATTTGATATCTAAATATAAACTTAAAATAAAAACAAAAAACATGAACCAAAATCACAAACCACTTATTGGGAAAGGAAATCCAAACAAATAAAATAAATCTACATTCAAATGAAAAAAATGAAATTATCCCCTCCCCTTCTCAATCAAATCCCCATTCCTAAAATCCCGAGTTAATTACTTTGAAAGTGTCTAATATCTTCAATTACTATCTAATAAGTATCTAAAGTTAGCATCAATGTACATAAGGATCCTATGGTAGAAAAAAGAGACATAGTAGGACCTAAAGAAGAATTAATGTTTGGTAAGGACATATAAAAGAAAACAATAACAAAATAATAGTTGTAATATGCAGTAAATATACTATATTTTTAACTGAAAGTGTATGAAATAATTGAGAAAAAATTAATCCACCTAAAAAAAATGCACACATCTTACTTCCTCCCCTCATGATGTTGTTGCAGAAAATCTAATTAGTACAATAAAGGTACTTAGAATTAATTTTTCACCACTAATTTTCATTAATGAATTAAATAATTGATAAACTTCAAGTTCTTCATCAATGGCAGAATTCAGGCTCTTTAAATTACTTTGATTCAACAATCACTTCAAATACTTTATTCAATTATACTCTTATTGGTGCAGATATATCCCATTCCATTGATATTCTCCATTTAAGAATTGAAGTTTGACAATGTTGCTATAACTAAACTCCATATTTTTATGTCACTGAAAATACCAACTTTTTCCTGAACATATTTCAAGAATTTTTTTTGGGTGGAGGGGGGCATCATGATGAACTTTTTTAATAGCACATTTATTTTTATGCTGGATTTTAAATGAATTTTTTAAAAATATAGTGGCATCAATGTAATAACTCTCGAAAATTTATCAACAATAGTAAAAATCATACTATAAAATTTATTCTCTTTCATCAAATATTGAACTGTATGTGCCTTTATGATTTATTATTTTAGTTTTTCACAAAAATATTTTAAAAGAGATTGCAATTATGCTAAGGTGAAGGCATCATTTTTTAAAACTAGATTATATTCCTTTAGTTATCTTTTTTTTTCCCCAGTCGATCAAAATATTCATCAAAATGCTTAAAGGATACTTATTTGTATTTGAGGTTCCTATTTGAGAATAATGCAGGACTTCAAGTCCTTCCACAAGTATTAATTTCCAAAATACCTAATTCAGTGCTCATCATAATAAACATGCTCTACCATTCGTTCCTCCTTAAAGAAAAGTAAAAATGGAGCCCAAAACTCAAAATGAATCCATCAATACTAGATTAGGATCGAAATACCTTCTAAATAAAATTAAATTTCTGAAGCCAATTGTCCCTTGCTAAACCAGTAAACCATATTATCATCCCTCCTCTCAAAGTCTCTTACTTCACAAATTGACCACGCTCTTCCAAAATTATATTATCTTGACTATCCTGATTGTCATTCTTATACTTTACAAAATAAAAAGAAGTAAAAAATCCAAAACCTTGCTGACATACAACTAGAAAGAAATTGCTAATAGTAACGAAAATCCAACGAACACAAAGTGAAATTATAAAATGAACTAAAGTGGAAGTGATCACAACATCATACAATGCTAGTAGATTCAATCCTGGGAATTGAAAGTAAAAGAAAAAGAAAGAGATTTTATATGTTCTTCTTGTCTTGGCACACCTCTATGGCTTGATCAGTATCGCTTATATTTTCCCATTTCGGTTCATCTAGTAAATAATTAAAAGGTGAGCATCAAAGAAAATTAAGGAAGAAGGAATATTAGAGAAGCCATTTGCAAATAAATTGAAGAAATCAATTTTCTAGAGGGTGAGAGAGAGTGTGTGTGTGTGCACTTTGTTGAGAGAAAGATACGTGCACAGAATCAACATCCGAAAGTATCTAAAGCCCCGACATTCACGTATCACGTATAATTGAAAATAGGGGGAGGAGGTAGTTAACTTTCCTAAGTTTTGTTTTTTTTTAAAAAAATAAAGTAATATTTTGTTTGGAGGTAAATGACAATTACAAACTATTTTTTTAATTTTAAAAACATCAAGGGATTAGATTTAATGAGTAGATAATATATATTTATGGCCAAGATTACACCAAGTCCCACAAAAGACTCCCGTGTTAGTACTTTAGAATTTTCCAACTATTGTTATCAATATAGTGTAGATAGATAGATATATTAGATGCAAAATTGGAGGCTTAGATTTGGTAGTGACTAATTTTTATGGCTGACATTACATTAATCCTACAAATCACTCCCATTGTAGCTGGCATCTTATGCTTTTTTCAAAGATTAACACTTTTTAACTGTTTGAATTTTTTCAAATAATAGGATTATCATGTATCGTTTATCACATATAACCGAAATTATGAGCGATTTTTTTAAAGAAGAAAAATTATAAATGGGTATTTTACTCAAATAAGGTAGTTTTTTAAACTAAAATCTACAGTTTAGATTTAGCGAATAAATATAACTGCTTAATTTTTCCTTAGATAGTTGGATTATCATCTATCTTTTGTCATGTATATCTGAAATTATGGGAGATTTTTTAAATAAAAATAAAGAGATATCCTAACTTTAAGATTGATGGTTCAGATTTAATGCATAAATAATTTTAATGGTTAAAATCACACCAAATCCCCCAAATTACTTTCGTTGCAATATTCTAGGGTTTTTCAAAGATTGCTATTAGTATAATATAGATAACTAAAATTATGAACGATTTTTTTAAAGAAGAAATATTATAAATGTGTATTTTGCTTAGATAAGGCAGTTTTTTTAACTAAAATCTAGGGTTTAGATTTAATAAATAAATGTAACTGCCTAACTTTTTCCCTAGATAATTGGATTATCATCTTTTTTTTTTTTTTATCATGTATACATCAAATTATGGGAGATTTTTAAAATAAAAATAAAGAGATATCTTAAGTTTAAAATCGACGGTTCAGATTTAATGCATAAATAATTTAATGGTTAACATTGCATCAAATCCCGCAAATCACTCTCATTGCGGCATTCTAGGATTTTCCAAAGACTACTATTAGTATAGTACTACTAAAGACCCGTCTGTTGCCCCAGGATTAATTACTTGAGTAAATATAAGTGATTAATGAATAGCATTGAATAATTGCTTATTATAACAATGATTTAAACATTGAAAGCAATAATTCAAAATTACAAATTAGAAATGTTCTCAAATAGCATCCTATAATTGTCTATTATTAATATTGATATTGATATTAATATTATTAATAATACTATTATTGTTATAATTATTATTATTAAAGGTTAACGACCTAATTACTGCATTAACATTATGAAGGGCACGGAGGACCCCTTTCATTTACTTTTATTATGGACATGTGCTCAAATAGCATCCTACAATTATTGAATCTACAAAAGATTAAGATGAATTAAGCATAATAATTGAACGTTTTGATCCATAGACTACACAATATGTTATGTTAAAAGTCTTTAATAAAGATAATAATATCTCAACCTCCCTTCCTTGAGTAGGGGGAGTGTTAATATCTGAAACCACGATCTTTATAAACCACTATACCTTCTTGTCTTGTACAAACAAAATCAATGGAATGTAATCTGTTGACTTTCATTAGAGTCCTCTATTGTATGATATATGTACAAATCCCACCTATTGATTCCTCTGTTGACTTTGGTCAAACTCTAATTAAAATCCGAGCATTATTCAGTAATTAACTTTTTGAATAAGTATATAATCCTTTAAAAATATCATTAAATAATCGTTTAATCTATGAAATTTTTAAATTAAACTACACTATAACTTCATCGGTTAAAGATTATCGATAATTAGTTGATACCGATGATGCAATTGAAGTTGGATCTAATATTCATTTTACTTTTATCATATTCATCAAACAGAAGAAAATAATTAATTATTTTGAATGCCTAAATGCGTTCAAATATGCCCTAATTGATCACCTTATTTTTACTTGTTAATCTCTTCATAGCATAGAGAACCTAATTAAATAATCCACATGCCAGTTACCCACAACATGTGGACAGTTATTGCAAAACACCTCTTACATACACCCCCTCAAAAAATAAGAAAAAAGTTTCTGAACTTTTTTTTGGGATAAAGTTTCAAAACAAAACTAGACTAAAAGAAATCAACCCCATAGTAACAAAAATGATAAAGTAAAGGGAAGTCACAAATGCATAACTAAAATCCTAGACAAATGGAGGCTAAACAATTAAAAAGTAACATTATTAAAATTAACATGACTAGGAATGGCAACTGGGTGGGTTGGCGATGGGAGGCATTCCCCATCCTCGTCCCCGCTAAGATCCCCGCCCCCCATCCCCACCTGTTCCCCATTGCGGGGAAAAGATTCTCTCCCGTCCACGTCCCCAGCATGGATCTAATCCCCATCGAGGCTGCAACGGAGATTTTTACCCACCATTTTCCCCCTCCTTTATGATAGCTATATTACAAGTCATAGATGAAAGCCCAATTTGTTATCCCTAAACCCTAACTCCAATTAATTGTACAATAAGTTCTTGTATGCTCCATGCAACATAAACCTAAGAAACTTCATTAAAGTTTAATCTAACCTAAATTAAAGTTTAACAAGTCCATACAATATAAGTTTAACAATGCACAAATTACACAAAACAAGTCCATTCAATCTAGGGTTTTTTCAACTTAATTTACTGATATAACCTTAGTATTATGTTCACAAATAAATGCCTCATATATAATTTTAAATTGATATATGGGGATGGGGATGAGGATTTTTCCCCAACTGGGGACGAAGAAAGGGGAACGGGGACGGGGATATTTTCCCGAGCGGGGAAGCGGGAATGAGGATGGGATAAATTTTCATCCCATCCCCGTTCCCGTCCCTATCCCTACTCGGAGATTTATTGCTGTTCCCATCCCCATTCCCATCCCCCTTGGGGACAGAGATTTTTTCCAATGCGGGGCAGGGCCTCGATGGGGGTGGGAAATCCTCGCCCCACTGCCATCCCTAAACATGACACTAAGACACATTAAAGCTAAATTTGATAATTTATTAAAAGATGTAGGGCAACCTAATTTGAGGCAGAATGCCAAGATGACATGAACATAGGTTAACAACATTTAGACTGCCTCAAAAAAAAAAAAAAAAATCTTGCCCATTTCTAAAGGACCTACGTTACAATAGTATTATCTCACTTATATAGTGATTCAATCGAACTATAGAAGTAGAAAGTTGTGTAAGTACAGAAGCCAAAAATCCAGTGACTATCTCATTACTAACATTTGATCTCTAATAGTGTTTATCTGAAAACACTTGGAATTTAATAAAGAGCGCGAAAGCACTTAAGAAAAATAAAGGGCCAATGCCCCTCTGATAGAAACCCAGAGAACCAAATGATGAAAATCAACGAAAGAGATTTGGAAGAATATCCAACTATCAACAAAGGGGGGGGGGGAGTGAACACCGACCAAAATGACATTCAAGAAAACATTGGTGGGTTTAAACACCAGCTTATACAAAACAAGATCGAAAAATAAGGCACATAAGAAGAATAATAGACACAAATTTTACGTGTATGATTGACACCTCCACCGACTCCAACAATATTAACAAAGTTACATGTATTCCACTAATCAAAGATGATCACAATAATTCAACCCGAATTACAAACTCGATTCACAAACCTCTCAATACCTATCTAAATATCTCTCTCATACTATAAATCTAGATCACACCACTACCACAACCTCTTCTCAACCTTTTCGATGGTTTGGCAATGACCATAAATCAAGACCCTAGGAAAATTATTCATAGTGCAAAGAGTTCCTAAAATCTAGCAAAGACCCTGTGTTGTGCCAACCCAAGCTGGTTATTCTTTGCCTTCCTTTTCCAAGCTTAGTCACCATGAGTCCCCACCAAGATCACATATCAAGACTGAGCAGATTGGTCCTATTAGCGCAGCCAAGCCATCGTAGCAGTAGGCAACTTTCCTTTTTTTATTTTTTCCCTTATTGAAGACCTCAGGAAAATTATTCATAGTGCAAAGAGTTCCTCAAAAGCTAGCAAAGACCTTGTGCCGTCCCAAGCCAAGCCGTTTGCTCTCCCCTTTCCTTTTCCAAGCTTTGTCAACCCAAATACATACCATGGGTTCCCACCAAGATCACATATCAACCAAGCATATTGGTTTCTAGTGCGGCCAAACCATTGGAGCAATAGGAAACTTTTCTTTTTTTCTTCCTTATTTTTTTCGTTTCTTGTTTTTTCGTTTGCTTAAAAGTTAAATTAATAACTGAAAGCTCAAACATAATTTTCAAATCTACCACATCTCCAATTATAACATTTGGATTTCTAATGGACACAATTCAACCAAAATTATGAGAAAAAAACCAAAAGAGAGAAATTTCAAAATCTCACGTTCATGCATCAACAAACATCACTTTGAAGGCGTCCCAAGTAGACCATATCCTTATCCCATCTTCATCGTCTATGGAATCATCTAATACTAATATTTGCCAAGTTTGCCTCATATACAGTCAATGAGTGTTTTTTTTTTAAAAAAAAAGAAAAAATTGAAATGCTGTGATTGCCCAGATTATGATGTTAATGGTTGTGGATTACTTAACCTCCACAAATTACAGAGAAAGCACGATTGACAATATTTTTTTATATATAGTATTTGATTAGATTAGATAAGATTAGATGTCAAGACTTTGAAAGAAATATCTACTGACAATTATTATACAATTTCAATATTTCATCTCTTCCTCTCTCTTCGATTGGAAAATTTTGAACTCAAAATAGGCGTGTCCCCTAACATTCGCATTTGTCATCCCCTGCGAGCAGGTCCACAGTTCTTGAAATCTCATCCGTCCATCACAGTTGAAAATCACATACATAAATCAGATGTACGGTGATGCGTAAAGGAGGCTTACATCTTCCGACACATTTGATAATTCCTCCTGCGTTTCAAAAATCTAAAAATGCGATAGATCCCCCAACCCTCTCTCGCTTCCTCTCTGCATTTTCTGTCTCCTAAATTTTTTCTCTGCGTGCTCTTCTTCTGCAAAGAGCTCACCTCGATCTTGATTATCAAAGCTCCTGCATCGCAAGATTGTCAGAACCGAATCGGTGAGTGAACGGTAAGGTTAGTGTATCAATGGTTGGATCGGTCCAACTAGTTAGACCGGTTGAAACCGTTTTTATCATATTTTATTAAATTATGAACAATTTGTTATTTATATAAGTACATTTTGAACTTAAATAGGTAGAAAACTTTTAATAAGTACTATCATAAATTTTTAAAGTAGAATGTTCTAGTAATAATTGAGTAATAAATTTCTTAAATTCCAAAACTTTTTATGAATTTCCTGTGAGTAACAAAAATAAAATTGTTTAATTTCATCAAAAATCGATGAAGAAGTGGACAAGATATTAATTTGGATTGTTAATATGTAATCAATTAATGAAAGGATTCAATGGATAGGGAGGAAAATTTAAATGAGTAACAAATAGAAATAAATTTGCAAGTGAACATATAGCACAAAAGTTGTGTTGCTCATTTGGTAGGGGACCTAAGAAGAACTCTAAAGAAGGTAGAGGTTTGGGGTTCAAAGCTCCTTACAAACACACATTGTAATTTTTTAATGGTACCAAAAAAAAAAAAAAAGGACATGGGAGGGTCTTGAACCGGCCCAAGAACCCGGTCCAACCGTGAAAACCGGCGGTTGAACCGGGTCTTGACCGACTCAATAGGCCACTGGTTTATTGCCAGTGAACGGACCGGACTGTTGCCCGGTTCGCGATTGAACCAGTTGAACCGGGCGGTTCGGTCCGGTTTTGGTAACATTGCTGGAGCTAGCTTTATTGTACTCAATTTGGAATTTGGGGTCAAAGAAGTTTGTTTTATGTTGCAATTTAAAAGGCATCTTGATTCTAAAGCCAATTAAAAAGCAAGCAGTTGATTATCGGAAAGTGAGAGGTCCAAGGATGGAAAGGAAAGAGGAGAGAGAAGCATGGGAAGGGGCAGCTGTAAAATCAAAAATAGTTGCCAAGTTTGACTCATATACAGACAACGGGTGTTTTTTTTTTTTTTTTTAAAATTAAAAGGCTGTGATTGCCCAGATTATAATATCAATAGTTGCGGATTACTTAGCCTCCAAAAATTAAGGAGACAGAATGGTTGACAATGTTTCTTTTACATATATAGTATTTTCTATATATATATATATATATATATATATATATATATATATATATATATATATAATATATATATATATATATATATATATATATATACACACACACATACACACACACACACATATACATATATACATACATACACAAATAGATCAACTTCTAGTGGGAGTCCCACTTGCTTGGATCTAGAGTGATTCAGATATAAGTGATCTTACTTTTATAGGTATTATTCTTACTGAGAAGCGTTATATATATATATATATATATAATATATATATATATATTATATATATATGTATGTATATATGTAGATATATAATATACATATATACAGACATATATATATATACTACATATATATATATCTATATATATATATATACATATATATATATATATATATATATATATAATATATATATATATATATGTATATATATATATATATATATATATATATATATATATATAGGATAATATTACTACTACATTAAAAAATTTAAATGTCAAGATATGTTGGTTCAAATTGATTGTTGCTGCTGCTATAATTGGTTATATTACCATATTAAATTCGCGGAGCCTTGCCATTTTGTTTTGTCTTTGTATGAGGTTGTGCAAGGTGACGTGGATTATTTTGATGTTTTATAGATTGTTTTATATTTCTTATTTCTGGCACCAAATAATAATTACAATACAAATGTTCTACTATTTGTAACATGTGTCGTTGCCAAATGTGTCACAGTCTATTGCAACAACATCATTTGTTGCTATAAATAGTCATTATGCCAGGCAAAATATCCAAAGTGAAGAGAGACAAAATTGATTACTATGGCAACAAGAATTTACAACTTCTTATAGTCATTACCATAATTATCTTTTGCAACCACATATGCCGTTGCAAAAGGTCATTGCAATTAACATGTCTACTTGTACTATTTAAAAAAACATAAACGGTCAATGCGATTCACATAAGGCATAAGGTGGTCGAGTTTAAAACTGCACATGTGAAAATAATATTGTGACAAAAAGTATGAGAAGCCGAATTCAACTAACTATGCCCAAACATGAACCCAAACCAATGTAACAACAATAATTTTGAAAATGGACTTGCTTTCATTAAAGCATTGCACAAACATTTATATGTACATGATGTAACATCTTCATGGCCATAATGCTAAGACAGAAATTAGCAAACTTCTTCACGTCATTTGGCATGCTTCACACAAAACATGATGATAAATTTGAGTAATTACTAGAGTAAATGCATCTTCAACGTTCACTGGTTCAAGAACAAGTGCCTACATGAACAAAAGGCACTCTCTTTAGCAGAGAGCTTACCATCTTCAATGGAATCAACATTCATTTGATGAAGTCGTCTGTATGTTACATACAAGCAATATCACGGAGTGAACTTCCGCATGATAACAGATTTCCTGTCAAACATCTCTCAACATTCTCAAATGTGAGGATTGCTAATGTCATAGACTATCATAACACCAACAACTCCTCTATATTTTCTGTAAAAATTGCATAATACCTTGATTGAAAAATAGAAAAGAAGAAAGATTATTAATTCTCAACTGTGTAGTTAAGGTGTTGTATTATGAGAAGTATTTTATAAAAATAGTAGGTTTAAGTTTCCTGAAAGTTCTAGGCACAACAATTTATTATTTTGTCAATTTCAATGATCCTCATGCTAATAAGATTATAATTATAAGTTGCTGATTAATTCAATATATAAATTTGTAGTAGACTCAAATTTGATCTATGTTTGCTTCCCACCACCATGCTTTGAGCTTTGACGACAAAATTGCTTCTATTAAAGGGCACGAGTTTTGCTTTTATTGACGATTTAAATAACATCCTTGTCCTACATTAATGTATTTGAAAGATAAAGAGCACTTTATAAGTAACATAATCCTATGACAATCACATTTTCGTGTCAAGCCTAATGGGGTGAAAGCACTAGTGTTTAGACTAAAGTGACAATCATAGTCAAGAAGTTGCTTTGTTGGCCAGTAAGTATTATCCACAACGACGTGTTTTATCTAAGAACTGAACTTTTAATTTGGATTGTTGCTGCTTCCTCCAAGGGCTACGAGTTTGCCATGCCACTGTCTGCCCCCAGCTCCTTTCCCCATCCCCTACAAAGTTCCCAATTGTTAAAAAAGTCCACCAGTAACCACCACATACCTCATCCCCACCATCACCAATCCTTCTAGACTGCTGTCACCATTGTTAGCATGCACTAAACCTCTCACCAACGACCATTCCACAACCACTTCAAGTTTTTCGGTGGAAAAAAGTCGAGGTTTCCCTCAGTAAAGGCTAACCGTACCCCTCGTTACATGATTTTTCTAAGGGCTTTTAATGGGATATCGAAATATCAAAACTAGATCACTAAAGAGGGGCAACGTGAATGTTTGGGCTGCTGATATGTTTGATATATTTCACTGAATTTATAGAGAAAAAAATTGATTGGAACAGGTCAATGATAGCCAACATTAAGCTCCTTGTGACCGGTGAACACCAACCGGTGTTCTCTTGCCACCAATGACCCTCATAGTGGTCGTTGTTTGTCCAAAATAAGGGTGCTTGGTAAATATGTTCTCTAGGTAGTAGTAGCATCATGGGGAAGAGGACTAGGAGGGAGGGAGAAGATGACATGGCACAATCATGAACATGAGATGCAAAATTGGTGGTTCAAATTTACAGTCTCAGTTGTGTATAAAGGGGCTAATTCCAAGAGCAACAATTCATTGAAATCAGTGCTACAATGGCAGTTCATAGTCGATTATGGACCCCAAACCCAATCAAGGCAAAACTTATAAACATTAGCCATTGTAAAAATTGAGTACGTTCCCCTAACGTTACAAAATGGGGGGCATGACTTTTATTTTCAGCACCTTTTTTGTTCACCCTATTGTGTAATCATAGAATATACATAAATTGAGTACGTATGCTGCTTTTGCAACAAGTGTCCCACGGTGATTAGTTGTTTTATGTTTTTCCTTTTCTAGTTGGTGCACAAGGGATCATGAACCTAATGCAGTCACTTTTTAATTTTTGGTTCACATGGAAATTCATAAATCTTAAAGCCCAAGTTGTATACTTAGGAGCCTAGTAGAATGAAGAAAACACACATTGTTAATTTAAATGTAATTGTAGATTCCAAAAAGTGGTGTAACCGATTTTTTTTTTTTAAAATTCCAATGACGAAAACTTAAAGCCCAAGTTGTATACTTAGGAGCCTAATACAATGGATCCTAAACTTGGTCTTATCTTTTGTTTATCATGGGCTTGCACTGGAGCCCGCCTAAGTTGAGGCCCTAAACCGCCCAATAACCCAACTGTGTTCATTGATTGACTAGCCTAAGAATTCAGTCGAGCTTCTATTCAAGCTCTAGATCGCCCAAGAACCCAACTGGGTTCCTTGGCTTGGGCTGGCTCAGGACCCAATCAGGTTCCAATTTTAGCAGTGCTATTGATTTTTTCTGTTAATGAGTATTAGTTGGTTGTTGGTTTTGAATAGGTCAATGAGTTGATAGAGGGGTAAACAACTGATATTGAATTTTCCACGATCAAAAGTAAATTTCTCTCTCAAACTATCCAATCCCTATCTTATCTTTTTCCGACTATAAATACAAGGTCACCCCCTTTAGGTTTAAGAAGAGTTAGAGGAGAATTGGATAGATGAATTAGAGAGGAAGACTAGAGTGAAAAAAATTACAAAGAAAATAAGAGAACACTTTTGAGACTAATAGAAAGTGCACTTGAGCGACCAAAAAAAAAAAAAAAAAAGGGAGTGTTACTCTGCCAAATTAAAAATAAGTGCCAACCGTAATTCTACTGGGTTCCTAGGCTAATTAGGTAGGTTAACCTAAGGGCTAACTAACTTATGCCTCTTCCTTTGTGCCATCTTCGCTTTTGTTTATCAGTTGATTTAATTTTGAAGTGTGCAAAGATATAATTTTTCATTTGGCATACTTATGTAAATGTTTTGTTATATTGTTTTTCTTTTTGTTTGATTTACGCATCTTGTATGAGCTAAAGAATGTTTTTTTCCTTTCTAATTTCAATTCATTAATATGTTGCAAGCTGATTTTTGAGTAAAATATTTTAGTTTTCTGGTTTGATTAGTAAAGGCCGTAAGTGATGATAGACAATATATCGATGGAATTTCTGACGGAAATTTTGGTTAGTTCTAACGGGGAAAGCAGTTTCCGGCAGAAATTTAGATAGAAAATAAACCGTCGAGAAGGCGTTCATTGGAGACAGAATCTGACGAACGTCCGACGGAAATTCCAACGGGTTCACACATGTCGGAAAACCCATCGGACATTATTTCGACGAACATTCTTTTGAATTCCCACTGATTTCTCCAACGGGCTATATGACACCTTCAGACGGAAATAGTTTTTCGCGTCCAACAATTTTTTGCGGCAATATTTTTTCCGACGAAATTTCTAATGGGAGTTTTCGTTGATTTTTTTGTCAGAAATTAAAATTGAATTGAAAAAATATACAAGAACGTAGTTTGCATAAATTGAATTAAATTGATAATAGCAATAAAATATTTTTTGAACTGATTATATATATATATATATATATATATATATATATATATATATATATATATATATATATATATATATATATATATATATATATATATATATATATAGAGGGAAAGAGAGAGAGACGTTAAAATTGATAATATATGAAAGAGAGGCACCAAAACAAAATATATAATAACAACTAGCAAATACAAATTTTCATGTATGAAAATTTCAGGTACTAAATTAGGAATTGCTCATAACAAGCACAATTGTTTGCAATCAATAGCCAAATCGACTAAACTAATCAAACTCATATAGGTTCATGGGATCCTCCTTATCATTTTGGGAGTCATGCTCATTTTCGGTGTTTAAGTTGGCTTGGCTAGAAGAACCTGCTCCCTGCCCCTCAAGATATCTCAAAATCTTTCACAATACGCTTTGCCTTCCCCTCTTTCTGGGCAATTTGGGCTATGGTCTTTGCTTGCTTGGTAATACTCTGATTAAGGAGTTATGCTTACTCTATTGGGTCAAAGTGCTTAGCTGATGAGTGGCGTGCAGCTATTATTCGAGCTGATTTCTTCAACTTGACACCCTTAGTACTAAAATCATATGCACGACTCTTTTTGTCCATATTTGCTTGAGGCCAGAACTGTTTTGGAGTCATAGGTGGCAGTTGAGACCCCTTAGGTTGCCGCTTGAGTGTAATCCTTCCATTTCTTGTGGTACTTCTCCTAAAAGTTGTCAAAAATTAAAATTACTGTATACTACAATGAAAGTTACAACATATGAATAATGTCTGCATTTCAAGTTCAAACTTACAAATTTTTTTTACAGATTTCTTATCAACAGACACTTTATCTCATGCCTTGAGGTGAGTGTCCTTAAATAGCTCTTCACATATTGGTTCCCTACCCAACTCTTTGGCCTATAAAAAAAATAAAATGTTAATATATATACGTTGAATACTGCAAATGCATTTATAAATACAATGTTTACTTACCAGGCAACTCTTCCTTTCACTAATTGGGATTGAGTCAGATGTATGTAATGAAAGATCAAGACCTTCAAGATCACTTGATCTATTCATTTTATTTTTTTCAGTCAACTTCTTGAACTTGTCATCCTCACTCCAATGCCTAAGCATCTTATTCCAAACACTAGGAAGTACCCACTTTAGCTTTCATTGAACTTCCTAGCATAACCAAGAATGCCCTTAAGACAGGATGCACCTTTGATCTCAAAGTTAAATCATATGTGGGTTTCATTGTCTGGACACCAGCAGTAGTGTTTTTGTAATGCAACTCAAGTATATTAGTAAAATTTACTTAGGATCGAACAATTTTATGACGATGTTCAAATTTATTTTGCTCAAAACCAACCTTGAACTCATTAAACTATATGTCTCGCTGGCATTATAGAACTTCTTGCCATTTGGTCTAAGGATGTGGGTACTTATCTCCAAAACTTTCCATAATTCTATGAGCTACGCCCTCATATGGAACAAAGCTAAATACAAAAATATAATTGTTAAAATTAATTAATGTAGTCACGAAAAAATATCAATAACGTTGAAGAAAATTTCATAATTAACGTATGTATCATTTGTAAGTTGTAAATAAATCTTATTGTTTATGCTTACAGCTTCACTATGAGGTGTAGGCCTTTGTCTATCTCTTCCTACCCCTTCATTTTGGACTGAGTGCTTGTCAATTTATGCTGACCAACAAACTGATTACTATTGTATTGTGGGCAAATGGTGCCAAACTATTGATAAACAAATAGAGTAGTGGAAGTGCCATTGATATGGGGAGTATGGGGTTGGATAGGTGTATTCCCAAGTGTACTTTGAATGAAATGCATCACGTGTAGCTGGTCAATACCCATACCAAAAAATGGTGGCTGGGTATATGGTTGCTTAGTGTTGCCACCAAAATAATTTCCAAACGGTTGAGTTGAGTCAACGCACTATAAAAAACAGTGCATCCTTCTATATTTATGCCACAACACTTAATGAAATGTGAGGAAATGAATGATAAAATTTTATGGCTTTTTCACTTCCACATTTAACAAGTGTGGGGAAAATCATTAAACCTTTCCTCTATATTTGTATGCTTATTATAAATTCTTAAGCATTAAAAAGAACTTTTACAAAAAAATTGAAAGGTATTTGCAAAAAATAAAAAATAAAAAAATTGAATGCCCACGTACCCGGCCCCTAATGTATAGGCGACTTTAAAAAAAAAGAGATATGTGAATATCATTGCCCCAACATAGCCAGCCCCATACGTGCGTCTTCCTCTTTCTTGGGCGCCCATCCAAGTGCAGTTGGTGCGCAAAATCCTCACCACATAATCCCTAAATCTTCCATTAGTTGAGTTGTTACAAATCTGGGCACAAATTTGCCAGCAATTTCTCCAAAAGTGTATGAATCTTGCAGCACAAGAGCATTGAACTGAATTGGGCAACTGAGTTTCATCCAAAAGCTTCAGAAATTCATCAAGAATTGTCGAAAATTTTTCGGCGAATTGAATAGCTGACAAGCTTTCGTATTCATACGACATAAGAGCAAGGTAAGTGAAGTGGCAACCTAGTTTCATCCACTTGATGTGAAATTACTGAAATTTTGTGAAAAATTGGAATAATTCTTCAATCCTCTAACTCTAGTTATCGTCCGATTATTTCCATGGTTTGTTCATAATTTTACTGAACCTAATCTATGTTGTTTAAGGGTAAAAAGTGTAGGATTAACGGAATATGATGCCCAAACAAATTGCTTCCAATAATCTGTGTTGTTTAAGGGCAATGCTTGAATATGATCCCGAAATTGCTTGTCATATACCCCTGTAGATTTTATTGGAAGCATATAAAGGAATATGGACTATTATTCATTCCTGATCATGTATATTTGGCAATTGATTTTATTGTTTTGGGTTGTTTCAATGATTTGATCAGGAAATTTTGCTGAACCTACTATGTGCTGCTTTAAGAGCAAAAACTATAGGATAAATCAGGAATGGTTTTGTCTGATTCTCCCTTTCTGTTGTGCTGTGGCTAAAATAATTTGTTTGAACCCAATCAAAGCAGAACAGAATCAACGTACTATCAGGAACAAATTAGAAGTTCCACTGCTAGATTACATTTCAGAGAAAGAAAGATAGCCGGAGTTGATCAAATTTCACCATCGAGAACCCTTACAGAAGAATTAAACCCATGGCAAACATTGAGTAAGCAAGCAAGTTATAGACAAAGAATTCGAAATTTAATTTCAAGATTGGTGACTGTGAAATACCTGAGGGAAAGAGAGTGGTTAATTTGGGATAGAAAGGGGAGCGAGGGAAGAAATTACTTCCACAGAGAGATGGAGAGTTTGAGATATAGGGATGCGAGATATATAGAATTATAGATAGAGTTTGAGATAGAGATGGGGAAGGTGGCAGTTTGAGATTATCAAGAACGTGGCCTTATATGATAAGGAAATTAGTATAAAACTATTTGATGAGGAAAAAGCTATATAAAGCTATAAAACCAATGAATCATATTGACTTGGTAAATGATTTTTGACGGCTAAGATTGCATGAAACGCCAAAAATTAATCTCGTAGGAATATATGATATCATCCTCTTACAAATTAAAAGATAGAAGTCATTGGCATTCTATATTTCTTCGCTTTTACATTACTCTCTCCTAGGAATATATGATAGGCAATTAGAGGAGAATTGGAGATGTCAAAATAACCAAATGACTTTCCTATGGAATCCTCGATTCATTGGCTTCGTGTCCATGAGAAATCTGAAATGAACTAATCTTGAAGGGGGCATCAATGGTGATGGTTTAAATAAAGAAAAGATATCAAAAGAGAAAAATCTAAAATGAAGTGAACTGAAATTAAAGAAAAACAGATGCAGCTCAACCCGAAAAAGCTTATGGATAAGCCGAGAAGCTAACAATGCAAATGTCTGATCTTGCATGTGAACAAATACTAATGTTAAAGTAGAATGTTCATAGTATGCATGCTACATTGAGTGCAGCAACACACTGTCAGTCACTAATCTCTCTCGCAGCGAAAGAAAATGTCCTAGATTGCAAACCAATACTTTGTTAAATTGAACCATCATTGAAATCCAAAATTAACAATAAAATTAGCAAAATAAAACCAACCCACCCCTTTCCGGCCAAAAATATAATCACATTTCAATTCCTTTTTTTTTGATTAGGAAATCACATCTTAATTCCAAACTTACCCAAAAAGGAAAAGACAAGGTAAAAGAACTCTAAAAAAAATAAATCAACGTTATGAATTCAGAATTAGTTGGAGATGCAACTAATTAAAAGCAAATCCAAAAATAAAACATAAATTAACCAAATTAAACCAAATGAACCAACCCACTCTAAAAATAAACAAGGAAAATTTACCGATTTGGTCTTGAATCAACGGAGAGGCAGGGCTCTTGTTACCTATTTGCTGACAATTTAGTCCTGCATCCCTATAAAACAAATATTCGAGTTGCATTGAAAGCCCTTCAAAAATTTGTATTTCAGTTGGATGATAATTTGAGGTTCAGTTGGAGGGAAGGACAAGGAGTAGATAAGAGAGACATGGGGGGATCTTTCATTTTACCTATAGATTTATCAAATTGAGAGCTTTAGATGGTGGTTACAGAGAGCACCATGAGTCCATAAGAGAGTAGGAACTGAGTTAGTTGGGGATAAGAAGTCATGAATGGTTTGATTTCTTTCTTTTTTTTTTTTTTTAGCGGTCAGTGTGCAAGAAAAAGATGAGCGGAAGTGGCCGGGCAGCGCCTGGGTATGCAATTTTTTAATAAATAATAACTCCCATTAATCGACGACTAAGATATACTCCTGGAATCAAATCTATGGTTGTTATTATTTGTACCTCCACAAATTAATCTGGGGCCACCATTTTCTTCAATTACATGTTTGTTTGAGCACACATGTTGGATGGTTTCTTTGATGGCACACACAGGCCCACGAACACAAGTTTGGGAATAATTGGATTCCTACTTAATGTAATTGCATTGCTATAAGAAGGTACATCTTGAAATCTTTTGTATGTCACACCTGTTGAACGTTTAAAATTTACTTATTTATTTACTTACTTAGTAAGTACCTTTCAACTCCCATTCCCCAAGAATACAAAAGTTGTTTTCACTTTCCTTAGCTTTTCTTTTCTTAAAAGAGAATTTTCTTTGCTTGTTTAAATGTAAAAATTGTTATGTAATTTTTTCAATTTACTCAGTGATTTTTATGCCTTGAATAGTGTCTAAATTCATATTATTAAGTTGAAGAACTATTTTCATCTTCGACTTGTTAATATGATTGATTTGTAGCTAGTGATTTAAATTTGCTTAGTTCTTATGGCATAGTATGCTCTAAGCACATGAATTTGATGTGTTGTTGTGACCCTTGTGATTCTTTTCACCTCGTCCTTTATTGATTGCGAATGCTTAGTTATAATGCTTATATTGACTTATGTGATGACCTTGTAGGTGGTTAGTAGAAATTATAATGGACAAAAGTTGGATTCATATGCATAGAACTTCTCTTGAATATAGGAATGGGGTTGAGTCATTTTTGAAATTTGCTTTTTGCAATGCTGGGGGTAGTAAACTGATCATATGCCCTTGTAATAAATGCAAAGTTGGGCACAATCATTACTTCACAAAAGAAGAAGTGGCACATCATCTCATGTTTAATGGTTTTTGGCCATACTATAAAGAGTGGGTGCATCATGAGGAGGAAATTTCTGAACCTTCTTTATTTTTTTGTGACAAAGGCCACAATACTGCTAATGCCCAATCAGAAAGTGGTTTTGGTGACATTGATGCTATGAGAATACTTAATGATATTTTTGGGATGTGTGAAAATCGTGGGAATGACATGTTTTATCAAGAGGGTGATATGAATGAAGAAGACAATGATGAGCTGGGGAATGAGGGACATGAGGGTGATATTTTCATGGTAGACAAAGATGATGGATAGGAAAGGCTACTAGAACAAGTTGAACAGGAGCTATATGAGAGTTCAAAATTTTCAAAACTCTTTTCTGTTGCACTTACTCCACTTGAAATGCATGTATGGTTGGTGTTAGGCGATAAATTGTCCTAATTTACGTGCCTCTTTCACCCACTTTTAGCTCGTATAATAACCTAATCTTTAGGCTTTTTACTTGTTTTATTTATGTTTTGTAGGAAATAACTTCAAATCGAGCAAACGTCGCGAAAAGGAGCGAAGACGGGACAAACCGGTGAAAAACAGCAGAAAACAGCGGTGCACGGCCATCCTATAGGGATGCACGGCCGTGCACCGGTGGCCGAAGCCACGCACGGCCAGCACGGCCAGGCGCACAGCCGTGCATGGTGGCCATGCATGGTGGCGCACGGCCGGCCGTGCGTCGGGCCCAATTTCGCGATAAAAGTCCTTTTCAGCCAGTTTTTGCGGGAGGTCGCACGGGGTTCGCTTGGGGCGTCTCTCTGGCGATTCTTAGGCTAGATTTTAGGTTAGTTTAGCAAATAAAACCTCAAGAGGAGGATTAGTTTGGGATTGAAGATTGTAATTCTGGATTCAACCTTTGGATTTCAAATTTCTTCATCAATTCAAGACTAAGTTTTCTCCCCTTTTATCTCTTTAGTTTATATGTTGTTCTTGTTTATGTTTTGTTAGTTTTAATTCTTGTATTTGCTTTGTTTAGTTTATTTGTTTAGTTTTCATTGTTGATTCATGTTATTTAGTTGTTTAGATTTGTTTTATTTTATTCTCTTTGTTTTGTTCTTCATGTTTATGTTCTTATTTGTTAGTTTAGGTTTTCATGTGTTTGTGACGTTTAATTAATAGATTGCATTGGCTTGGATTGTGATTAGCCTCTTGATGGCTAATTAGTCTTGTATTTGGCCTAACCATACCCAATCTATGCCTAGAACTTAGAGTTTTCCTTCACGCCCGCCAAATGTTCGATGAAATGCCTGAGAGGGTTTTCATCCATATTTTTGAGCGATTGACTTATGCTGAGAGGTGAGGTCAATTAGCTAGTGTGGGAGAGGGAATGGCTGAGTTCGGGACATAAAAATAGTATTCGAATCGAGCTAGGTCCGGGGTTGCTAGTTTTATGGTCTAATTGGGCTAACCTCATGAAAATAGGTGGTTAGACTAACTAGACTAGCTCATGACCCTTGAGAGAGGGTTTGGGTGGTCTTTGATGGTGCAACCGATCACCTCTAGTTTGTGATGTAGTTTGGGTAGGTTAGGACTTGTCTTGGTTAGTTGATTCATTCATTGGTCAAATCACAACTCCAACTTGCCTTTTCTATGTTTGTTATTTTCCCTCCTTCGCCTTTGATCTTACCTAGATTGATACGCTCTAGTGAACTCTGATAGTTGGAAATACAATTTCTCACGGACGACACGCCAAGTATTCAACGATACACCTTGCACTTGGGGTTTATACATATTAAAACTTTTTCTGCAACAAGTTTTTAACACCGTTGCCGGGGAATTGGCGCTTTCCAATATTAGAGCTTACTTGGGCATTCGAGACTAGGCCTTTATTTTGAAAAAAAAAAAAATTAAAAATTGAAAAAAAATAAATGTCTCTTTCTCACTTCCCTCAATATGAGCATGAATTGTTTTGGAGATACTATGACAGATTACATGCTTTTCTTGCTCATTGCGATTTGTATGTGGAGAAGTGGGAACTTTTGAATATAGCTTATGAGGGTGTGAATTGTGAGACCCGTGCTCTCTTAGAGTACTGGGATTTCTGCACTAAAGATGTTAATGAAGCATGTTATTTTCTTGATTGGTTGGCTTGGGATACTTATGAATTTGAAACTAATTGTTCTGATTCTTGTACCCCACCCCCTTGCATCCCTGATTATGCACCTCCTATGTGCAAAATTTGCCATTGTTCTGATCAGGCCAGTAATTCTTATCCCTATTATATTTCTAATGAAGGCTTTGCTAGACTTAGCAATATGATAGAGACAATGAATAAGCAACAAATTGAGTTTGTTAATAAACTGCGGGAGTATGACCTATTACCCGAGACTAAACTTAGTTCTAGTGCTCCTAGACTTGATGTCAATCTGTGTGATGATGGTGCGTCTTTTCCTCCTCTAGAGTCCGGACTAGAGGACGTACTCGACCCTCCCTTGACTACTTTACTCACCGTTGCTCCATCCTTTCCTAATACCCTTTGGGACAACACTGCATTTATCATGACCTTTCCTGATACACCTAGCCCTTTAGCTTAGTCGACGGAGTTCGAGGTAGGTGAGACCCTCGGTGGTAGTGCTAGTGTTGATGAGGATGATACTTGGTCTGAGTCCGGCAATATTTCTATTGAGGTGCATGATTTTTATGCGACTCCCACAAGGACTTCATGCGTGGATGTTGTGGTTGCAAGACCAACTAGTCCTGATTTTATTGATAATATATCCCCCAACTCTCTTGATACATTCCATGTTTCCTCTTCATGTTCACCACCCTCCCATTCCCCTAAGCGTTGTGATATGTTACTTATCGATCCTCATGTGATACTTGAGGGGAATGAGGTTGACTGTTGTAAGTCTCTAGGTACTTTTAGAGGGTATGACCCTTTCCTTGATCCTTATCATCTGTGCCTAGACGGCATGCCTGCAAAAATCATGTTGATTATTGCATTCGATTATTTTGCTAATTTCTCCAAGGTATTTGATGAGTTTAAGAGGGCACTAACTTTGTTTGCTCCACCTTTGCCAGTGTTCTCTTATTCACACCATTCTGAGATGCATGCAGCAATGTATGATAAGCTCTTACGAGCTTTGATGACATCCGAGTTGACGCCTTGAGTCCTGAGCGATGATGCGGAGTGACTGATGCTCCTCAGGCCTCCACAGCACCATCTTAGGGAGGCGTAGTTCGGGTACAATCAGTACCCGACCTGGTATACTCGTTCTAACTTTTCTCCATTCTTTTTAAATTCTTTCTTTTTCTTTTCGCTTAGTTGTGGATATTAGGATTGTGTTTTTGTTGGTGATCATCTTGAGCAGAAATTTGGGATGTTGTTGAGCCATTGATGGCTATGATCACCGTTTTTGTATTTTTGTGGATATTTGTGTGTTGTGATTGGTGGTGTTGATGGATTGGTCTATCTTTGTTTTTGGTGGTTAGTTTTGTATATATGTTTGGTATTGTTTTAATTTGGATTGTGTTTTTGGGGAGTGTCTTAGCCTGTGTATATATGTGTCGGTTTAGTGTTCTTGTGTAATTTTGTTTTCTTTGTTCTTGTGTGTTTTGTGGTTGGTGATGACTCTCAGGTCCCAATGAGGACATTGTGAGATTTAAGTGTGGGGGTGGGGTCATCTCCCCTTTTATCCTTATTTTGTGAAAAATTTTTCATTTTTGTGTAAAATTTTCAAATTTTCTCTTTTTTGTATAATTTCCCTTAATTTTTGAATTTTGGGGAGTTTTGTACTATTTTGCTCAGCCTTGATCCCCGGTACCTTAACTATTAGCTCGTATATAAGTATAATGTGCATGATAGATATTCATCTCCAGTCTGCCGTTTTAGGCCTCAGTTTTAACCCCAACAGTCTATTATAACTTTGTAATCCAATCCTGACTATTATATTATCATTACCTTATATTCTTAGTCTTCCGTGATCGACTCTCCCACTTGCCTACTGCACAGTTTTCTTTGTATGTGCTTGCACCCCCCTTTTCAAAAACAAAAGTTAAAAAAAAAACAAACTCATGCGCTATTGGGTGTATCCCTCTGAGGCGTGGCAAGATTTTGTAATGAAAAAATAATGGAAAGAAAAAAAGCAGGGAAGAAAAGAGTTTGGAATGATAAGTACCCCCTTTGAGGCATGTGCTACTGGGTGTTACTCTTTAAGGCAATACGGCTATTGGGGAAGCTTGCTTTCCATGCTAGCCATTCAAAAAGGTAGCTTGTGTCAGTTAAGTGGGATTGAGTTTGATTTTGGTAGGCCAAGTTTTAGGGTGATGATACACTTGCACACCAGGCACCAGGATGGATTCAATGTCTCATGCATCATGGGGTGAAAAGCTTATGTCTGGATGCCATTCTTTGGGATGATGTGTCTTGAAATGCATATGATGCTTGTGTACAGACTAATATTTGAGCTATTAGGGGGTTTTGGTTGATTCGATTGTGTACAGTTTATCCCAATGTATATATTGTGTTTTGTCATTTTTATTTTTTGATTTTTGTTTCTCTTTTCTTTGTTTTTCCTTTTTGAGATTTTGTGGGTATATCTTATGCAAACCCTCACGAGACCCTACTCGTCCACTTGGGAGAACCAAGGGGTTCAAAGGGCTTGTTGCATATGCTAAATGCAACTGTGATTTCTACGACAGTGAGTTAGGTTCTTACGTTAGTTTTTATTTTGTTTTGCTCGAGGATGAGCAAAAGATAGGTGTGGGGGTATTTGTTAGGCGATAAATTGTCCTAATTTATGTGCCTCTTTCACCCACTTTTAGCTCGTATAATAACTTGATCTTTAGACTTTTTACTTGTTTTATTTATATTTTGTAGGAAATAACTTCAAATCGAGCAAACGTTGCGAAAAGGAGCGAAGACGGGACAAACCGGCGAAAAACAGCAGAAAACAGCAGTGCACGGCTATCCTGCAGGGATGCACGGCAGTGCACCAGTGGCTGAAGCCATGCACGGCCAGGCGCACGGCCGTGCGTCGGGCCCAGTTTCGCGATAAAAGCCCTTTTCAGCCAGTTTTTGCGGGGGGCCGCATGGGGTTCGCTTGGGGCGTCTCTCTGGCGATTCTTAGGCTAGATTTTAGGTTAATTTAGTAAATAAAACCTCAAAAGGAGGATTAGTTTAGGATTGAAGATTGTAATTCTGGATTCAACCTTTGGATTTCAAGTTCCTTCATCAGTTCAAGACTAAGTTTTCTCCTCTTTTATCTCTTTAGTTTATATGTTGTTCTTGTTTATGTTTTGTTAGTTTTAATTCTTGTATTTGCTTTGTTTAGTTTATTTGTTTAGTTTTCATTGTTGATTCATGTTATTTAGTTGTTTAGATTTATTTTATTTCATTCTCTTTGTTTTGTTCTTCATGTTCATGTTCTTGTTTGTTAGTTTAGGTTTTCATGTGTTTGTGATCTTTAATTGGTAGATTGTGTTAGCTTGGATTGTGATTAGCCTCTTGATGGCTAATTAGTCTTGTATTTGGCCTAACCATACCCAATCTATGCCTAGAACTTAGAGTTTTCCTTCACACCCGCCAAGTGTTCGATGAAATACTTGAGAGAGTTTTCATCCATATTTTTGAGCGATTGACTTATGCTGAGAGGTGAGGTCAATTAGCTAGTGTGGGAGAGGGAATGGCCGAGTTCGGGACATGAAAATAGTATTCGAATCGAGTTAGGTCCGGGGTTGCTAGTTTTGTGGTCTAATTGGGCTAACCCCATGAAAATAGGTGGTTAGATTAACTAGACTAGCTCATGACCTTTGAGAGAGGGCTTGGGTGGTCTTTGATGGTGCAACCGATCATCTCTAGTTTGTGATGTAGTTTAGGTAGGTTAGGACTCGTCTTGGTTAGTTGATTCATTCATTGGTCAAATCACAACTCCAAGTCGCCTTTTCTATGTTCGTTAGCGTAGTTTAGTTTTCCCTCTTTCGCCTTTGATCTCGCCTAGATTGATACGCTCTAGTGAACTCTGATAGTTGGAAACACAATTTCTTGTAGACGACACCCCGAGTACTTAACGATACACCTTGCACTTGGGGTTTATACATATTAAAACTTTTTCTGCAACAGCTGGTCTATTAAATCATTTAATATCCTGCTCCAACTTTTGAGTTATGTAACTGCAAACAATTACTTAAGGACTTAGGCCTTGAACATGAGAAAATACATGCTTGTCCGAATGATTGCATATTGTATTGGGGTGAAAAGGAACGACAAGAATCATGTGACAAGTGTGGTTCTTCATGATGGAAGAATAGTGAAAAGAAATTGTCAGTTAAGGTATTACGCTATTTCCCTCTCATTCCAGACTGCTTAGGCTTTACAAATCATCGAAGATAGTTGAAGATATGATTTGGCATGATAAGTATCGTACAAAGGATGAGATTTTACGGCATCCTGCAGATGTAAAGGCATAGAAGGAATTTGATGAACAATATCCTGATTTTGCATCTGATCCTCGAAACATAAGGCTTGGGCTAGCTAGTGATGGGTTTAATCCCTTTCTGTTATGAATAGCACGCATAGTAGTTGGCCAGTCTTACTAATTCCATATAATTTGCCACCCTAGCTATGCATGAAACAATTCTCAATTATACTATCGATGATTATTCCAGGTGAAAAGGCCCCAGGTATGGACATCGATGTATATCGTCAACCATTAATTAAAGAGTTAGTGTAGTTATGGCATGGTGTAGATGCATATGATGCATACACAAATACAAGATTTACATTGCGGGGTGCTCTTCACTCTACTATAAATGACTTTCCTGCATATGCTAATATGTCTGGGTGAAGTACGAAGGGTCGTTTCACATGTCCATCTTGTGGGAAAGCAACTCAATCACTTTGGCTGGAAAATGGACATAAGTTTTGCTATATGGGTCATCAGAGATGGTTAGCAGAAGACCATCCTTATCGGTATGATAAGGATGAATTTTATGGAAATATGGAGTTTGGTAACACTCCAGCTTCATTAACAGGAGTTAGGTACTTGCGGAGTTAGAGGGAACTATGTTTACATATAGGAAAGGCCAAACCAATATAGACGTTCATGAAAGGGATGAAGTGCAAATATGGAAGAAACGAGGCATTTCTTTGATCTTGAATATTGGCAGTTTAACCGTCTTCGTCATAATTTGGATGTAATGTATATCGAAAAGAACATTTGTGATAATTTGTTAGGAACTTTATTGAATTGGGAAGGGAAAAGTAAGGATAACTTGAAGGCCTACCAAGATCTTCAACAAATGCATATAAGGCTTGAGTTCCACCCAGTTTTGTTACCAAATGGCAAATATCATTTACCCGTAGCTTCTTATAATTTGTCTATTAATGAGAAAACCTCATTGCTAAAAATCTTGAAGAACATCAAGGTGCCAGATGGATGCGCAAGCGATATCTCTCGATGTGTCAATTTGAAGGAGCTCAAGTTGTTTAATTTGAAGAGCCATGATTGCCATATTCTAATGCAAGATTTACTTCCAATTGCATTACGAGCGGTTAAGGATAATGATCTTGCAGATTTGGTGTGTGAGTTGTCTGATTTTTTTAAGGGATTATGTGCGAAAGAGCTGAATGTTGATAAATTGGATGAATTACAAAGCAATGTGGTTCTCATGTTATGTCGTATGGAGAAAATGTTCCCACCTAGTTTTTTCACCATTATGGTGCATCTGATTGTTCACTTGACGAAGGAAGCAAAACTTAGAGGGCGTGTATTTTATACATGGATGTACCCTATTGAGCGGTAAGGCCTTAATTTTTGTAGGTTTTTATTTATTGTTTTTCCCCTAGAAATCATACATTAGTGGCAAATTGTAGGTACTTGGCACGGTTAAAAGGATATGTTCGTAATCGAGCACAACTAGAGGGGTCAATGGAAGAAGGATACATTGCCCAAGAGTGCATAACGTTTTGCTCAAGATACTTTGAAGGGGTAGAAACTGTATTCAATCGTCCACAAAGGAACGATGACTCTAGCCCTAATGAAGAAATGTATTTATTTGACACTGGTGGACAACCTAAAGGTTAGGTTGTAATAGTGGAAATGGATGAGTTGAGCCTTAAGCAAGCCCATCGATATGTGCTCCTACATGTTCACAGGATAGATTCTTATCGCAGGTTAGTAAAACTAGCTTTACTGCCTTTCATGGTAAATGGGTGAAGTTTACTAGTATTCATTTAATTTGATAAAATTCATGACTTGTAGATCTTTCCTTAAGGAACGCCTTGCATTTTGTTCACAAGAGCCTAGTGATAAGCTTATGCAAAAATGGTTACTTGAGGACTGTCCAAGTTGGCTGCAATAAAAGGTAAATTCAAAACTTTATGATGAATGCTTTAGAAGTAGAACTATATAAACTACTAACGTGAGTGCTAAATTGTTTAGGTTACTGATAGTGATGATAACCTAGAGTCAAAAGTGTTGAGAGCTGTGGCTCAAGGTTCGAACTGCATAGTCAAAAGAATGAAGGCTTTCAATATCAATGGGTATAGATTCCACACTCAAGCTCGAGATGAGACAAAGAAAACTCAAAACTATAGGGTTATGGTAGAAGCTGATGGAAAACCTTACTATGGAAAGATCACCGACATCATTGAGTTGGACTACTTTTCTGACTGTAAGGTAGTTCTATTTCGATGTGATTGGGTGGATGTAAACTCAAATCAGGGAAGAAAAGTGGACAAAAGGGGATTCACTCTCTTGAATTTCTCACGTACGATACATAAAGGAAATGCTTGAAGGATGATCCATATATTCTTTCATCACAAGCCAATCAGGTATTTTGCATTGAAGATGAGAAAGATAAAGGCTGGTCTCATGTTGCGAGAGTAAAGCCAAGAGGTAGTTACCAATTAGGAGCAACCATGGCAGATGACGACGAATTATATCCTCAATGCGTGCCACCTAATATATCAAAGGAGGATACATTTAGAGATCCAATAAATTGGGATACTGTTGACTATGAGGAATAGGAACAATTTTTTTTTTTAAAGTGTCATGTGTTGGAATTTACAGATGTTCGTATTTTGTTCTTATTTCGAAAGTGACTATCATAGTATTGCTAATTGACATAATAGTTCATGCTTGCAAAAATTCACACCCTTTAGTCATATGAACCTCATAGGCCAAGCATGTGCACAAATGTTTGTACATCCGATTATTATGTTTTAATTTAAATTTATTCTATTTTCAATCTTTGATTAATTACCTCACAGGCCAACTAAGTAAAAGGAATAATATTAGTACACAAGTGTATGTGATTGTTTTGCTTACTTAGTTTCCCTTAGGAGATAATGTTCGATTTTTGTAATATCGCTTGTATTTTATTTTGAACCATTTTTTACGTGAATGGCGTCATAACTAACACGAGTTTTCCTTGTAAGTTTTGAGGCATCATAATCATGTTCTGATCCAGGATTACCTTAGAAGAGTATCTTAAGTCTGTTTAACATGAAGATGCAACAGGTGAAGATGTGTCTTTAGATAATATTGACATGATTCCTAATTTTGAAGAAGAAGTCGAACATGTTGGAGAGAATATTTTTGAATCAAGAGTTTCAATTGATATGAATCCCTCTCTTATCAACATACCTGATGATTTTAAAGATGACAAAGAGGTATTTATCATTGGTAAATAAATCTTTAATATCCATGTAGTCATTTTACTTGCACAATGATTTAAGTAGCTACAGTTTATTTGCTAATATGATGATCTTATTCTTTTGTATACAGATGAACATGGCAATGGTAGAAAGTTTGGAGGGAGAATAAATGTGAACATGGCATATAAATTGGTTCCTTCGGAGAGGATTATGGTACCTTTAAATAACTTGTTGCAACCAACGAAGAAAGTAAGGAGTTTATTTAATAGATTCCTTACTGATATTGCTAAGAGACCTAGCCTATGTCCTCTTAACTATAAGGATTGGCGCTTAGTGCCGCAGTACTTTAGAGGTCGGATCATAATGTTTATTAGGGTAAGCATTTATTTATGAACAAGATGATTGATGCATGTTATCTAAATGTAACTAATTCAAATACTTACTTGAACTTTTGTTTTGGTAGGGGAAGTTTTTGTTGTCGGATGGGGTACAAGTCAACCAGAAAATTCTAAAGTCAGTTAGAGAGAGGGTTTGAGGTTTCAAGTATTCCTTGAGATGTAAGTATGTTGAAGAAGATACCACAAAAAAGGCATTATATAATTTGGAAAAGAGTAAGCATCCAGCTACTGTAGGTGACCAAATGTGGGTTGATTTGGTCGATTATTTCTTTTCGGAGAAGTTTCAAGTAAGTTTATAAAATATCGCTTTCATCGTGTCTCGGTGTCGTATGTTAATTGCCTTGCTGATTGTTTGGCTTCTCCACCATTATAACAATATCTCTTGTAATAATATGATACTTTTTGTTATGTAGAAGTGGTCTACTAATGGGAAAAGCACAAGAGGGAAGCAACTACATGCACATACAAGTGGCTCACAAAGTTTTGCAATCAAAAGGGATAATTTTGTAGGTCATGTATGCTTACTTTGTTTATATTAAATACAGTGTGGCTGTTATAAGGTATAAAGTTTGTGGAAAGTCTAGGCTCTGCATGACCATGCTCGCTAACCTTTTGAATAGTCTAGACTCTGCTTGACCATATGGGCTAACCTCTCATGACTGTCACATTTTAGTTTCTTTAGAAGGTCATCTTGTGTGTGATTTCCTAGGTGCCTGTATAAATTTCCTGTTGATCATAAGTTGTTGTGACACATTGTTAAATGGTGATCCATTGACAATGTCGTGATTTTTGGGTTGGTGATATCATTGTTAGCTACACCATCTCTATGATGCTCACATCTATTGGCTTTGTTGGCGTATTTTGCTTATATGCTGTGGTTAGCGTAATTGCTTTGATTTTCATCCTCTTAAAAGTTCATGAAACCAAGGGCATGCTCCTTGAGGTGATCACTGAGTTCTTAGCTCTAGGGGTGAGGTAAGCAGATGTGGACAAGAGCGATATGACATCCTAAAGTTGTCCTAAACTTTGATGCTTCAGAGTCTCTTGGGCACTATTATTTGAACTTTTGCGTGCATATGTGTCGTTCCATATAAAAGGCACGGGGGGCAATTGTAAAGAGCTTGTTTGTGCTCGATCTCATTTTGTAGATAGCTTGTTTGTGCTCGATCTCATTTTGTATGGATTTAAGTGTACTTACTCTACAATTGCACTATAAGACAGTTTGTTATAGAGTCCGTTTGTTTTATATTGTTGGTACTCCGGCTGTGTGGGCTATGGAGTTATGATCTTCGGCGTGTAGCCGTCGAGCCTGGTGGGCATATTAATTATGTTTCTATTATTACAGGTACTTATTGTAAGGCTTTAAGCCTAAGTTATGGTTAGTTTTTAGGGAAAATTCTGTCCGTTTATTTTCATAATTCTAGAAATTACTAACAATATTAGCACCGGTATTAGGGTGTTACACTGCTTGAGCTTGTAATTCTTTATGCTTTTAAACCCTACATGTTGAGCTGTGCTACGCTGTCTTAATTACTCTATGCTTTTGGTTGCTTTGATGAGGATGGTCAGTTTTTAGGTGAAACTTATCCCTGCTATGAAGCCATCCATTATGAAATTGTTTCTGATGTGCTTGATCTTAAAGCTTAGACTCCCATCCAATGTGACAAAGCATGTGGCTTAGAATACCCATCTAGTTCTTTGATCCCTTTCCCATGATCTGGCGTAAGCTATGACCTAAAGACTTGTTGAATATGGGGGAAGAAATGATAAACGCTGACCTAGTCATACTTACACAAAAAGTTACGGAATCTTATTTTATCCTGCCCTGGTCATCTCTCTTTAGTTTCTCATGCTCTTCATCTGAGTATTATCTCACTTTTCTTAATCTGATTCCTTTCCATCATTGTTCACTCCTCCCTACATCACATTCTGATATCACCCTCTACTTGCCCTGCAGATTTTCTCAGTGGCGTAGCCTCACACACATCAAATGTATCATTGCTGTTTCATTGTACCCATTCTGATTCCCAGCATTCATCTTATACAATCACTTAAACTAAATTCTTGTTTTTTGCAAAAATTGATGCCTGTTTTCCTTGTAAATTTAGCAAATTCAGGTGTTCCTCTTCATTTTATACCATCACTTGCCATTCCTCACTCTCCCTGACTAATTTGGCATGCAGTCTCAATGTGCAGCTCAAATCCATTTTCTCTCCCTTTTCACTATCATGCTCTCCCCTCCCCCCAGCATGACATGATATTTATATTAGCCTTAAATCAGCGAGTAAATGAGAAAAATGTTGTTTGATCTCTGTGACATGATATTTGGGGTGGGGGGGTTTTGGTGTTGGGGGGTGCCCTGGGAATCAAGAAAAGGGAAAAAAAATCTTTAATAAAAGTTGGGACTATCAATTTAAGAGCCATATAAGAGCGATTGAGACCTGTAAATCATAGCAAATGGAATCATACTGGTAAATTTCTAATTTCTTGTTTCATAAATGATGAATGAGGTTGTAAGCCTTTAAGAACTAAGAGCTAAGAGGAGAGTACAAGATGATTAGAGCTTGTCAAATTGATAACTAAGTAAACAAGAATAAGAAAAGTAAATAAAGGAAATCGTTAATAAGTAATAAAATGAGAATAAAACTCATGCAATTTATCAAGATGTTCTCCCTGTAAGTTATCGGGGGCCTAAAAACCACATCGTTTTTATAAAAGGCTATGCCTAGGCTTCGCAACTGGCCTAGGAGGGGTGCACCTAATCAACGATTTTATGTATCAGGGATAAATACCTGGAAGCGCCATGTTCTAAGTAATCATTTCAGAGTCAAAGAAACTAATGTAAAGGTTGACTGTTTTGGTGGTGGTTTTAACCTCAACCATGAACTATATGGTTTTCCTTTTTTGGACTACAGTAATGCTGCAACCTAGGTCTTCCTCTGTACTAACTACTGATTACACTGTCTATTAGACCAATCAAGTGGTTAAGGGTGGGGTGTCGCACAAGACTCAACAAGTGCCTATGGGGTTATCTAGTTCGGGTTCCACACTAGGTCCCAAAAGTGTCTGATAATATTGACATTTGCACCCTTTCTGAGTAAAATGGCCAATAGAACCTCGCGACTAACCATAACCCTCCATACCTGATTTTGATCATGTATAGCATAAAGAATCATTTATCAACATGCTATTATATAGTGCAATGCAGAAGAGTTCAATTTTTTGTTGATTGGTAGTGCCCTTGGCATTGCTTCATCCAGTTTGTTGATACTGTCTTGACATGGGCTTAGAACTCAGGTTTGTTGCACATCTTACATTGCTTGTTAATGAGCTGTGGGGACTGATTCAATAGAGCAAAACATACTGTAACCTCAAGAATATGGTGCTGTTTGTTACCTTTTTCATTATTGTTTTATAGTCTGCAGTCTGTGGCGTCTTTTTAAGCTATCATGATGATTGATGGCTGCGATTAGAGCAGTTATTTGTTGAATATCTATGAAACTTATCCCTGCTATGAAGCCATCCGCTATGAAATTGTTTCTGATGCGCTTGATTTACTTTGCTTAGGTTCCTGTGAAGTAAGCCAGGGAAGTTTGTTGTTTATATATATTTATGTCCATGATTTGAGCATAAGTTGCTTTTTCTGTGAAGTAAGCCAGGGAAGTTCACTGCATCAGAGTCTCTTGGGCACTATTATTTGAACTTTTGCGTGTATGTGCGTCGTTCCATATAAGAGGCACGGGGTGCAATTGTGGAGAGCTTGTTTGTGCTCCATCTCATTTTGTAGAGAACTTGTTTGCGCTCGATCTCGTTTTGTAGAGAACTTGTTTGTGCTCGATCTCATTTTGCAAGGATTTAAGTGTATTTACTCTACAATCGCACTATAAGATAGTTTGTTATAGAGTTCATTTGTTTTATATTGTTGGTACTGCGGCCGTGTGGGCTATGGAGTTGTGATCTCCGGCGTGTAGCCGTCGAGCCGAGTGGACACATTAATTATATTTCTATTATTACAGGTACTTATTGTAAGGCTCTAAGCCTAGGTTATGGTCAGTTTTTAGGAGAAACTCTGTCCGTTTATTTCCAAAATTCTAGAAATTACTAACATCGTTAGCCCCGGTATGAGGGTGTTACACTGTTTGAGCTTGTTATGGTGTTTATTTAGCTCCATGAGTAAAAGATTTGAGAAGGCGTCATTCAAAAGAGCTACACAATAAAAGTAATTGAACTATAAGAATGCGAAAGAAATAAATCGATCTCATAATGAATAACACTGTTGATGATTCTACTGATTCTTTTTTCCATGTGTCATAATATTTGCTCGAAAAGTACAGTTTACATTCATAATGCTTTTAGTTAATGCAATGTCAGTGTGTGGGTTTTTTTTTAAATTACTCTATGCTTGATTCAATATGGCTCGAAGAGTATAGCTTGAGCTGCTTGAATGCAATGTCAATAAAACCCTTAGCTAGTTTCCTTGGATTTATGCCTTGGTAGACTTGGGACTCTAATTGGATGTTTCGTGGGCATGCTAATTTGTATTGCAACATTCTTTTCCCAGATTTACTTTGCTATGTATATAATTCTTTGTTTATAACTATGCAATGATTTATAGGAGAAGAAGCATCAAAGGGAACCTGGTCCCTTAGAATGGTTTATGGAGACTCATCAGGATAAAGAAGGATCCTACCATGAACTGGCGACTAAGAAATTTATGGTATGTGCATTTATACACTTATAATAATTTACATCGAGTATGTCATTAATTATTACATACGTAAACAACATAATGATAAATGTTGGTATTTATGGCCAATAATTTATATAGGATATTGCTGTTGACATTGTCAAATGAAAGACGGGTGCTTCAGAGGTTGTATTTTCTGAAGCCACAGTGCTGGCTGAGACTTTTGCTTATCATAAGTTGATGGGACCTGAAAGTAGTGGGAGGGTTAGAGGAGTTGGGTCAGGAGTAACTTCTAATCAACTTATTGGCAAACGTAATTGTCAAAGTGGAACTGAACCTTCGGATTCTAGCATAGTGAGTCTATTGCTAAAAGAGGTTCAATCCTTGCGCCAAGAGGTCACTTACTTGAAGTCTCAATGAAATGATGATGCGCATGTTTTATCTCATGTTATTTTTAAACCATGGTTTTATTACTTATTATTAAGTTGTCACACTTAAAAATAGATAATGAATACATGTACTCTTTGGATAAGGTTGATGTTAACTTCTTTACTTGGTGTGTGATTAGGGTGATGATGTTGAAGAGAATCAAAGGAATAACACACCCTTAGCTGGTGAACCCATGAGAGATACTTTGATACTTGTGCCCACATCAGCTAAGAATAATGAGGCGTATATTAAGGGTGCAGCTCAAATTGAAAATACCACTGTATTACGGGATAAAGGTGGAGCTGCTCATACATCTAGGTGGTCTCATGTTCCAAATCAAATGAGTTCACATTCTGTATGCGCATAAATGTGGTATTCTCATACAAAATCTTATGTATGGCTATTTTTTTTAAAGAACTATCATACATGATTTTGTGTGTTTGTAAGCGAGTCATCAAAGACAGTGTGCTGGAGGCAAAGAGAACATACAGGTGCAAATAAAACAAAACAACCACTCCTATTTTATTTTGTTATATTTAGCTTCATGTTGTGCCACTTGCATAAAGATGACATTTACAATCATGACACTTATAATTATGTTCTTATTAGCTATTTCGTCTTACACAATATATCTGACTACTAGTTTTATTTAGCCAAATCCACTTCAAGGAGTTAACAAGTCCTGTACAATCAAATCGGCAAGAAACATACTATTGTGACAAATAGGATGAAAAATTCCACAAATGGCATGCTACGAGCCCATAATCTTGTAAATCAAGTAAGTCCTTATTTTGTGCACATAAACATTACATTATAGTATAATGTAAAAACCTTGCACAGTTAACTTTTCATTATTGAAGTTTCTTTTCAATTTGTAATTTTATGTTGTTGGTTGAACTATTTTCATCTATGGGGAAAAATACAAATACGTCAGCTGGTTGCTCAAATCAATCGAACATCGCTCGAAGGCTAAATTTTGACCAAAGGGAGCAGGTAAGACGCTAATTAAGTAATTTTTTCCCTAATATTATGTTTCTTAAATTGAAACAGATTATTCAATTAATTTGGTTGTTTTTATTATTTAAAGAGGACAACTTTACTCACCGTAATCACTCATCGTCTAAGAAGATGAATCGTTTGCCTTGAAGCCTTACAAATTCGAAGAGCACTTGAGTTGAATTTGGGGCTTGTGATGATTGTGTCATGATAAGATTTCTAGAGACGGTTGTCGGAGACTTGTAGGAACTGCATATAATCAACTAGCATAAAATTCGATTAGCGGACAAAAGAGGAAGGACGTAGATACTTCTAATTTTCAGCCAAGTATCAATTTGCCTGAGAAACAAGCAAATAAGACATCACTGCATGGTCAGGTAAATAATTGTTGAAAGATATTATGGACTCTATACTTCCAGTGTATTTTTACTCGTTTATGCATGTGTTTTTCTATGCTTTTCTTACTTCAAGTATTCTCACCAAATGATTCATTTGAATGAATCTTAAGTGTGGTCGTGCGGAGATAGAGAAGTTAGTCGATAAGGTGATCGAGGAAAATTCGGACACGGTGAGAAGTTTCAGGAATCCAAAGAGAAGAGAGTTTGCTCATTGTTTTTTAGGTGGCATGGTATATAAATTCTTGTATATTGTTATATTTAAGGTTTGATTAATGTCGTTTACTTTGGGTAAACCAATTCTAAAAATAAAACATCATTTATTGTAGGCCTATATTGAGGGTAAAAAGGAGGTGGACAAGAACCTACTGAGCAAGATTCTTTACGAAAAGTTGTTCGCTACTCTTCAGCAACCTGGTAAGACTACGTTTTAGCGATTACACTTTTAGCCTTTTCTTCACACCCTCTGAACAGCTATTCCTTCCCGTCTCTTTCTTGGTTGAAGATTTTGGCTCTGTTTTGGCGATTACCTCTATGCTTGTGGATACTGGCTCTGTGAATTAAACAATTAACTTGTTATGATACTGAACTGAGCTATTTGTTCCCGTGAATTGCGAAGTAATTGTGGTATTGGATAGATTCTGTTGAAACTGTTCCTGTGAAGTGAAACGAACGTGCTATTTGTGAACCCCTCCTTTCTTAAATTGATAAAATGATGCTATTTGTGAACCCCTAATTCTAAATCTAAAATATCTAGGTAGTTATACCTTCATCATCAGCAGGAGCATAAGCTGAGTGCCTTGAACGATGTTGATGATGTGGAGTTGGCTGACAATTTAAGATCACAGTAACTATGATCCTAACAATAAATTTATCTTGTCTTCATGCATATACTTGGTTGTGGTTATATTATTGATTGAACTCGATTTGTGGTTCTATTGTTGGTTTAACTATGTTGTGGTTCTATTGTTGGTTGAAACTCTGTTGTGCATCAACTTGATTCTGCCAAGTTTGCGTCTTAGTTTTGGTTATCTTTTCTAATATTATTTTTTTGTGTGTTTCAGTTGTCTAACAGGTTGCATTGCTAAAGCTAACATCTTTCAGTGAAGAAACGAAGATGGAGATTTTGTTATATATTCTTGGATGTTAGACATGTTTTCAAAGTACAGTTTTAGGTGGTATATATATAGAGCAATAAAATGTTCAATCAGCTACATACAACAAAAAAATTAGTATGATGGATTCAAAACAACACAAGAATATTTAGTTTTGACTACCTGGGTCATTATGTTGTGTCTGCAATTAATTTTTTTTATCATGCACTAATGTGTAATTTATTTAATTGATATTTGATCTATTTTAATTTATTGGTTTGTTAACTTTATTCATTTATGTAATGCGCACTGGTAATTAGTATAAAATTTATTAATTAAAAAATGAACAATTGGATACAATTGTTCTATTTTTAAATTAATAAGTTTTATATTAATTGCCAGCATTATTCTTTAAAAACTAAACCAACACTAGTAACACTTTTAAGTGCGGGGAAAATTATTACTTCTTGCATCTTTTGGAGTGGGCATAACGTAAAATGGCTATACATAAATTGTGAGTAATTAGTACTTACTCCGCATTTATAAGTGTGGGAAATATAGGTCTACTCGCATTTTCATTAAGTGTGGAGAACACTTCCACACACTTACCTTCCCCACACTTAGCCGAAGTGTGGGCAACTGCTGTTTTTACACTTATAAGTGTGGTTATTAGCAAAATTAAATGTGAAGGGAAGCAACCTTTTTTGTAGTGACGAAACCTCCAAACATGCCACTAAAGGTGTTCACTTTAATGTTTTCTATTGGATCATTTGTGGAGCCGATTATGGAGCTCCAGTGCTAGCATCATTCCTAACGTTTCGACCTTGATTGTGTCCAGCGCACGCTCCAAACATCTCACCAGTGCACAACCTCCTTCAAGTTTTTTGGTGAAAAAAGCCGAGCTTTCCCTCGATGAAGGCGAATCCTACCCATTCTTTGCATGATTTTTCCAAGGTTTTCAATTAGATGTCGAAAAATCGATACTCGATGACTAAAGGAGACAATGTCAATGGTCAGGCTATACATATATTTGATATATTTCACTGCATTAAGAGAGAAAAAAAAATTGATTAGAACGGACCAATGATAGCCAACATTGAGCTCCTTATGACCGGCTGACGCCAATCTATGTTCTCTGGTTAAAGACGACCCTTATAGTGGTCATTGTTTGTCCAAAATAAAGGTGGTTAGTAAATATGTTCTCTAGGCAGTAGTAGCACCATCAGGAAGGTGACTAAAAGGGTAGGAGAAGATGACATGGCTCAATCATGACCATGAGATGCAAAACTGGTGACCTAAATCTACAGTCTCTGTTGTGTATAAAGGGGCTAATTCCAAGAGCAACAATTCATTGAAATCGATACTGTAATGGCGGTTCATAGTCGATTATGGATCCCAAGGCCAATCAAGGAAAAACTCATAAACATTAGCCACTGAAAATCAAGGCATTGAGGCGGATGGTGTGGTGGTTATAGTGGAATGTTTGAATTGATTGACCTGAGTACGTTCCCCTAACGTTACGAAATGGAGGCATGCCTTTTGTTTTCAGCACCTCTCTTTTCTCCACTTATTCTGTAATCATAGAATATACAAGAAGTGAGTACATATGGTGTTTTTGCTACAAGTGTCATAAGGTGATTAGTTGTTTTTATCTTTTTCCTTTTCTAGTTGGTACACAAGGAATCACAAACCTAATGTAGTCGCTTTTTAATTTCTGGTTCACATGAAAATTCATAAATCTTATTGTTAAGTGTAATCCAATATATGCTTTGCTTTTGAACTTTTTTTGGTCAAAATAATATGTATGAATCTTATTATCTTATTGTTGACTTGAGTGTAGTTCAATGCATTTACATCTTTTCTATTGGGCGTGCGCGTACACACACACACACATACATGGATATATATATATATATATATATATATATATATGTGTGTGTGCTCTGTGTGTGTGTGTGTGTGTGTGTGTGTGTGTGTATGCATACATACATTTGTATGTATATGCATATATACATATATATATATATATGTGTGTGTGTGTGTGTGATTGTGTGTGTCTGTGTCTGTGTCTATGTGTTGTGTGTGTGTATATATATGTGTGTGTGTGTGTGTGTGTGTGTGTGTATATATATATATATGCATATGTATATATATACTTATGTATATATTTGCATATTTATATATATACATATATGCATATATATATATATATATATGTATGTATATATATGTGTGCGTGTGCGTATCTATATATCTGTTTTTGTAAGTGTATATATGTGTGTCTATTTGTGTGGGTGTGTGTGTGTGTGTGTGTGTGTCTGTGTGTGCATGCGCGTGTGTGTCTGTGTGTACTTATGTATATGTTATATGTATATGTATATATGTGTGTGATGATGTAGTAATCATGGGTTTTCAGGCTATGAAGCTTATCATCTTGCAGATCCATGCACCTATTGAAATTTGAAGCGATGCCACCTAGAACCATAAGTTCTGTATGCACTCATACAAGGCTTCCTTTTTCTCCTTACCAGGTTTGAATTGGGCACTTGGCATTGTGACTCTTTACTCTAATGATCGGTGGTTTTAAGGAACTTTAAAACACGATGCCATGTTTATTCTCCATTCAACATCGGAGGGGGAGTTAGACTCTTCCACTATGTTCTTGCAGAAGGCCATTTTATTCTTTCTGAATAAAGGGTTATGAGGTAGAAATTGACGATGACAATTGAACCATTAGTACAAAAAAGCATGCCTATAAGGGTGGAAGTTTCGACAGGATTTTAGCATTTTTCCATTGGAAAAGAGCATTTCCGACGGAAATTCTGACATATTTATGCCCGTTGGGAAATCGTTCCTCGAAAATTCTTTTCCAACAGATTTTGACACGTATTCGATGACTATTCCAATGGAATGAGACCCATTGGATTTTTTGTCGGAATAAAGTTTGATGGTATTGCTACGGTTTCCGACGAACTTTTCAGGTAGGATTTCCGACGTACGCGGAACTTTTAACAAAATATTTAGTGTCACTAAACTTTCAAGTTGGGAACAAAAATTTCCTAAATGAACTTTGACTAATGGCTGTGCGACACTTTAGCGGCAGTACGTCCGTGGCGACGGCAACTTTACACCGAAAACAACCATTCAACCACCCTAGAAATTAACCAACTAACTCAAAGATTTTAAGTTTAACTAACAATATACTTCAAAACCAAGCACTTTCTGGTGTGATACGATGAAAAATTCAGTAAGGATGGTTGCTCCGGTGGGTGCACACCAACAATCACCTTGTTCTGACAGTCTCCCTCTCACTCTCTCTTTGCTCCGTCCTCTCTCGAAGCCTCCCGGTATTGCTCCCACCAACCCTCGCCGCCCAACCTTTTAACTTCGGATTTGAATTGTTTTTTTGAAAAGTTTGCAAAATTCTGAAGTAAATTCCAATGGTTTCCATCGGAGTTCAAATTTCCGACGAAAACCCATTAGAATTCTAGTTAGAATTTCCTACCACCACCTATTCTGTTGCAATTCCCATTGGAATTTTCAATATTCGTCGAATTCCGTCTTATGTTCCATCAGGCGTGCCAAGGGTATTATTGCTCATCGCTTTTCTCGCCAGAATAGGGCTGCATTTTTGTCGTGCATATATGTTTTTTTGTCATACTTTAGCCTAAATGACTTCGTCTTCTCCATATAATACGTGTATGCCAACCTTCCGGATGTCATCCACCAAGATAACATACCGTAAGTGGGGTTTATAGTCCAAAGTGCAACTGCCTTTAATATAAAGTTCTATTTCTTAGATATATCATATTTTGAGCTCCATCATTCCACATCTACTTCAACTCCTCAATAAGAGGTTGCATGTAGATATCAAAGTTCCCTTTAGGAGCTTTTGGGCTAGGAATAAGCACACTCAAGAACGTGTACAACTTCTTCATGCAATCCCAAGGCGGTAGATTATATGGTGTAAGAATAACATGCCAGCAAAAGTAAGTCCGCCCAAATTGACCAAATGGAGAAAAGTCATTTGTACATAATCCGAGTCGAACATTACAAGGCTCACCTACAAATAAGGGATAGGCATTATCAAGATGTTTCCATGCCTCTGCATCACATGAATATGTAAGGGAGCCACCTACATGCGGATTCTACAAATGCCACCTCATTTGCTCCACAATAATTTCTGTTGCATGAAGTCTTTGTAACCTTGTTGTGATAGGAAAATATATCATTTGCTTCTTTACAATTGGCTTACCACTGAATCTGCTCCTCATATATCGATCTACATAAAAAACTTCACATTTATCCAAATGGGCGGCATCCTTCCAAAACAACATACACCCTTTGGAACGTATATATATTCTTTCATGTACCATCTCAAGATCAGCAAGCAACTTTTTTGTACTATATAAAATATTAGGAATCTTGTTATCATCGGGACATGTATTTGCAACTAATGAGGCAAAACCATCACTAGCTCTATTGGGGATGTTGTATTCACACTTAAGATTTGTTATTCTTATAGCAACTGATAGAACAGGTGACTAGCGACCATCAAGCAATTAATTCTCAGCAGCTTTTATCATATTAAAGAAAGCCTTTATTTAAGATTTGGATCTTCTTCAACATGACTCGATCTTAAAATGCATACATGCTACTTTTAGCTCCCAAAGTAACATTTAGCTCACCATGGCAAGTCCATTGATAATAATTAGGATGGAACCCATATTTATAGAGGTGAAGCTTTACAGTATCCTCATCCAACTAATGCAGATTCTAAACACTTATAGTAAGGGCTTTTAAGCTTTTTATATTTCTTAAAATGCTGTTCCTCACAAGCAAACTTCATAAATTGATATACTTTTTCCACGAACTCTTCACTCAAATAATCCACATCAAGTCTTTTATGCATCAAATTTCAGTTTATTCCCATTACTGCATTCGAAAATTAACAACATGCGGTATAAGGATGCATATCGTAGCTAGACTAACATACAACAAGCTAATTATCACTACACTATGTAATCACTTTAGGCCAAATATCTACCCCAAGGAATTGGATGTGTTATTCAATTATCAATCAATAATTAAAATAAAAAATCAGCATATAGAAAATGTTATGACATGATATGATCTTTATCCCTATTTACAAAGGTATGTGGTCCTAAACCCTTTTAGGATTCATATAATATTTGATTGGTTTAGCTGAACCATTGCATATATGAAGCAAAATTTCGACAACACTTCCTCCTAATTCTTCAAAGTATGAAGTTTGAAGACAAACAAAACATATGATTATCATCTCCAAAATTGCACCTAAAGAACATAAGGAGATAGTAACCAATATCTGCCCAATAAATGGATTGATTGTGTAGCCAAACAATCAACTATCATTGAGTCCCAAACTATACAACTTGGAGAATTCAAAAATTTATATGTATTATAACATTCCATCAAAAATTTATGTATACACATTATTGGTAGTGTCTCCTAAGCACCTTTGTGATATGAAGACCGTACCTATAATATCAATAAATAAATTGCTTCCAAACTATATTTTAGGTATAAATTCTTGAACAAATATTTTAAGCTTAATGAAAGAATTATATTCATAGGAATGGCCAATACACATAATTCATATTTATGCATAATCCGCACACCAAAAGATAAAAATAATAAATTAAAAATAACCAAAAAAAACCTCCATAACTACTATGTAAATTATACACGAGGTCATTAAGCCAATACAAACAGTTCGTGCACATTATTCTACTTCAACAAGTAAAAGAAAATGGAAGAGAATGATCCTCCTTTTGTATAAGCAACATCATGCAAGGTTCTGGCTATAATTGGCTAGCTCCCACTTATTAAAATTGTCTTCACAGTTAACTTGGTGATGGAAGCATTATCACTACCACAAAAGCAATAAGCCAAAACAAGATAATACAATCAACCAACAAAATCCAAAGAAATGTCAGCAAATAAGCAATTTTTCACATCAGCATCAACTTCAAATTACAAGAAAAGCTACCAACTGATTTGGAAATACCTAAAAACCATTAAGAGGACTTGGAATGTAGATTCTCCCTTTGTATTAAAAAAATAGTAAAGTAAGGACCACTGGGATTGTTTATGTTATTCACGTGGCATCGGCAAAAAAATGGCAAAGCTATTGCAACTTTTATCAACCTTGTCATTATTTTTTCATGACATCTAATCTTTGTTATTGTTTTTTGTGGGAGAGGAATGGAACATTATTTGTTTGGTACTAAATTGTTGCATTTTCACACCTTTCTTGCCGAATTTTAGCCTGCAAAATAATAAAATTTTAGGATTTTCACTTGTTTCATTTAACTTTTATAAGTAATATGTTCAATCAAGCAAATGCCTTGCGAAAGGGTTGAGGAGGAGTTAGGAAGTGAGCAAGAAGGTGAAGGACCCAAGAAATCAGGGCGATGATGGCTGCCTATCACCCAGGCGACGACTGTCGTGACCACCCTGCAGTGGAGGTCACCTTCCATGGGGTGGCGACACCCCACTTTCATCTCCATTGTCGGTTTAACCAATATAAAAGGGGGGCTTCTTGGTTGATTTCAGGGGCAGGCTTCTTGGGAGGTTCTTAGGGCTAGGTTCTAGTTTAGGTTTAGCCACCAAAATCCCATTACGGGAGAATAAATTAGCTAGATTAGTGTACATTACGTGAAAGATTATGAATTTCGCTATGGAAGGCTAAGTTTCTTTTCTCTCTCTCTTTAATTTCATGCTTCTTTTGTTTTCTACTTTAATAATTCTTTGCTTTGATTTTCTTTTTGATGTTTAGTTGTGGTTAAAATTGTGATCATTGATTGTGATTAGCACTTGAGAGAGCTGGCCAATTGATCATGTTTAAATCTTAGCCTAGTTTGTTTATATTTGGATTGAGAGTTTTCTTTCACACCCCCCAAGTGTTCGATAAAATGGCTGAGTGAGTTTTCATATGTGTTTTGGGGCAATTGACTTACATTGAAAGCTGAGATTGATTGTCTAGTGTGGGTAGAGAAGATAGCTAGCATTTCAACATAAAAATAGTCCAAATTCTACCTAGATCTAGAGTTGCTGCTCTTGTAGTTTAATTGGGCTAACATCATGAAAATAGGTGGTTGGAAAAATTAGACTAGTCTTTGACCTTTGTAAGAAGGGCTTGGTGAGCTTTTATGGTGCACTCGATTATCTTTGAGCACTAGCGTAACTTGGAACGGTAAGGGTTTGACCTGATTAGTTTATTAATCTTAGATTTAATTCTATTCAAGGTTCTTTCTATTTGGCTTAATATTTTGGTTCCTTTTCCTTTCATTCCCTTTCGTTTAGCCTGGATTGAAACACTTGAGCTAAACTGCAATACTTGAAACCCAACTCCCAGTGGATGACACCCAAATACTTAGCGATAAACCTTACACTTGAGGTTATAAATTTAAAACTAAAATGATTTCTATCAAGTTTTTGCTGCTGTTGCTAGGGACTTAGTGCTTTTCAAAATTGGGGTTCACTTGAGCATTCCAATCTAGGCCTTTAAAAAACAATTTTAAAAAAAAAGTTTAAAAAATCAAAAATTTTGAAAAAAAAATCAAAATGGCTATTTTTCATTTACCTCATTTTGACCATGAGCCTTTTTAGCAATATTTTTCTGGATTAATGATTATTGTGCTCAATGTGTGCATCTCACATACAAGAATAGAAAATATGCAATGTTGTGCTCAGGGGGGTGGTGGGAATATCACATGAGACTCAAGCCACCCTTGAGTCCATGTGTTATGGTGGTAGGTGCTATTTAAATGTTAATAACTTGTGTGGCTTGTTAGAATCTTTAGTATCAATGCCAACATGATAGTACTAGCAAGTGTTTTGTGTGCCCTTCCCGCTTTCCCTATGGCTTGCACATTCAGTTCCCATGTGTAGATCAATTTAGGGATTCATTTCATCACCATTCCTCTTATTCTTATTTGCATGCTTTATCGCAAATCTTTTAACCATGATGTGAACGCTTGTGCCTGTTATGATCTTTTTAATGAATGTTATGCGAAAGTTAATGCCGTAATAAAGATAATGAATGAGCCACGTGATTGTTTTGTTAGTGAGATAAGGAAGTGCGGAGTATTACATAAGAGAGACCCTAGTCTATCTTCCTCTACACTTGAGGTGAGTCTTTATGATGATTATGTGTCTTCTCTTACCCTAGAGGTCAATTTTACGATTCACATATATTTGACCAACCTAGAGGAAGTGATTAACCCTCCATTTCTATACCATTTGTCGCTTCATTCTCGTCTAGCACACTTAGAGACACTACCATTGGTGACTCGATCTTACTTGCTTCTCCTCTCCCTTTAGCTCAATGTACGCGGTTAAATATAGGTAAGTCTTCTAATGGTGATGCTAGTTTTCTTAGGGATGATCTGCTTGATTAGTAGAAAGAATCTACCTTGATTGAGTCATTTTTTGAGGAAGCTCCCTTTGAGGAGTCGTGTGATGATGGTGTGGTGGCTGGTGCCACTCCTAGCTTTGAGCATATAGGCCCCATTTGCACCAAGTCACTTAGCCCCCATTTCATCCCTCTTACTTCCCACCACCCCTTCTCTTGTGCATGCATTTTATGAGCCCATAGGTGACATTAGAGGGTATATTCCCTCGTTTGACCATTATTGTGTATAGCTAGAGGACATGCCTAGGAAGATCATGCGAAGTCCTTTCTTTGATCATACTTTTGATTTTTCTATTGCATTTCATAAGTTTAAGATGTCACTGACCATCTTTGCTATGATCTTGTTAGTGTTCTCTTAATCACATCATTTTGAGATGCATGCAATAGCACATGAAAAGCTCTTGTAAGCGTTGACCACATCTGAGTTGAAGACTCACATCTTGAGAGATGAGGAGGAGTAGTTGATACTCATCAAGCCTCTATAGCACCATATGAGAGAGGCATAGTTCGGGTATAATCAGTACCTAACCTATTATAATCGTTCTAGCTCTTCTCTCTTATTTTCATTTTCTTTCATTTTCTTTTTGTTTAGTTGTGGATATTAGGTTGTGGTATTGTTGGTGATTAATATTGAGGTAAAGCTTGGGATTTTGTGAAGTTAATTGATGGCTATGATAACCTTTGTGTGTCTTTTGTCCCTTGTTGTGTTTTGTAATTGGTGGCATTATTGGATTTTTATATATTCGTTGTTGGTAGTGTCGGTTGTGTACATATGTGTATTCTTGTTGTCAATTAGTTGAGGTTATGTTTTTGGGTAAGTGTGTTACTTTCTGCATAAGTGTGTATGTTTAGTATTCTTGTGTGTCTTTGTTTGCTTGGTGTTTTTTATGTTTTGTGGTTGGTGGTGATTCCTCGACTCCCAATGAAGACATTGTGAGATTTAGATGTGAGGGTGGGAAAGTCACATGCCCTTTTGGTTTCGAGAAAATTTTTCAATTTTTGCATAGTTTTTCTTCTTGGATTTGGGGACTTTTGTGCCTTTGTGATTGGCTTTTAACCTTTAATCTCCTAGTTGTTAGCTTGTATGTAGGCTGAATATGCATGGTGGAACACTTATCTATAATGTAATTTCCGGTTATTCATAATAACCTCATTTCACATGTGTTGTTTTGTTCCTACCTTGTACACTTGACCATTGACTTTTGGTGTTAGTTGTTAAAATTTGTTTTTGGAGATATTTTACTTGATTAATTAACTTCCGGCTTTGTCACCAATGAGAAAACGAAAAAAATGAAAAAAACAAGAGTGTAAAAGTAAGCTTAACTCCAACAACTCTATTTGAGCTCAAATAAGTGTTTTGTAAATCCAAATAAAACCCCTAATTAGGGAATAAGCCCAAATATGTACCACATTGTTCTTCCAAGAGTTCAAGGCCTGATAATCCAAAAACTACCCACCTGACTGAAGGAATATAAGGAGAAAAGCAAAAAAAAAAAAAAAAAAAAAAAAAAAAAAAAAAAAAAAAAAGAACAAAAATGAGGCCTAATATAAAGAAGTCATATGCCAAGTGAAGATGACCTTTTTGCCCAATTTTACCCCCAGCATTAAGAGCGAATATACTTTGAACGGAGCAACAAGGTGTACAAACCATGTCATTGTGCTGTGTGGGGTGAAAAATGGGAGTCAGGGTGCATTTATAGCCTATGTCATTCTTGAATGCATGCTTTGCTTGTATATGGCTTAGTAGCTAAGTTGTTAAGGTGATAGAATCAATTTAGATGTGCACATCGTTTCACCTTTGCCTTGTATATATGTTTTGCTTTTGAAAAATCCAAAATATTTCAAAGATTTTGTGCGTATATCTTGTGCAAACCCACACGAGACCTCACTTGTCCACTTGGGAACACCAGGAGGTTTAAAAGGCTTGTTGCATACAATAAATACAATCGTGACTCCTACAAAAGTGAGTTAGATTCTTAGGTTAGTTTTCTTTTGTTTTGGTCGAGGAAAAGCAAATGATAGGTGTGGCGGTATTTGGTTGCTCCTAACTTGTCGCCTTTTTCATGCGTCTTTTGCCTAATTTTAGCTTGCAACATAATATAATTTTAGGATTTTCACTTGTTTTATTTAACTTTTGTAGGTAATAAGTTCAATTGGGTAAGTGCCGCAAAAGGGCCGAGGAGGAGCAAGGACGTAAGCAAGAAGGTGAAGGACCCAAGAAAGAAGGGTCATGACAGGTACCTGTCACCCAGACTATGGCCGTTGTGGCCACCCTGCTGTGGAGGCCACCTTCGTCGTGGTGGCGATGGCCTGTCGCCACCCTAGCCCAATTTTGTTCTCCTTGTTAGTTTAAGCAATATTAAAGGAGGGCTTCTACTACAAGAAAATATCTCATTTATGAAAGGAAAAACTATTGTAAATGACTTCAAATCCCATCATAAAAGCTTTTTGTGGCAGGAAAATTTGCCGTCATAGATGTGGTTTATGCAAAAGATCTTTTGCAACCACGCTTTCATAAAAGATTATGGTATCTCTCATGACAGACCTTGTCTCCCATTATAAGTAGTGAAAACTTCTGTGATAAACCATTTTTCCTGTCGTAAATAAGAAAGGCACGTACAACTATTTCTTCTATCATAGTAAACTATTGAATCCAAATTATTAAAATGATGGTACTTATGACTGTAATGTGGTATCCCTTGTGGAATTATATTTCACAAATCGATGCTCCGAATATCATACCCCACAAAAAGAAAAAAATTGTACATATATATCATACTCCACGAAAAGGAAAAATTGTGCAAATTAAACATAAAATTAACTAGGCATAAAAGGGAATCGAATCCTAGGAGGTCTCAGCTTATGGATGGCTTAGTTTCAATACAAACCCCAAAAGTTCCCATATATGCATATGAGGCTATGAAATATTAGCCTGTAAACTAATTAGTTGGTATACAAAACCCAAAAGTTCAAGCGTATATGCTAGGAAGTGATAACTTTTAAACTGATTAGTTTTTATACAACACCTCAAAAGTTCTATTGCATAAGAGGCTTCCCTCAAAAAATATGTCTCTTCTAAAAAAGAAAATGAACTGCCCTCTTCATATTCCAAATCCTGCCACCTACAACCGATACGTATAAGGGAAACCGAGATAAGTCACAAAAATTTTAACATATATGGCCAGTATCAGGCATAAGATAGACAATTGATTATAGTGAATGATTTCAATCTTTAAAGATAATAGGGAATTATATGAGAACAACATGCCTAATTGCTCAAGGTTGCAATATAGAAAAGAAGTTTCCTGCATTACTTACCCAAGACAAAATAAATGTTGTTATAGCTATAGCTAATAGTTAATACAGTCTCCCAATTATTCAGTGTTATGAGTCTCCTTTACCTTGCCTATCAAAATGGATCCTAAATTAGAATATATTAAAGTATTTGATAGTATATGTTTACAATCTAAATCATATGGTGACATATCGCCAAGCAAAAAATAGTTTTTTTCTAGGAACAAAAACAATCTTACATTTCAATAAACTACCACAAATGAAGCTTTAAGTTAAAATCCCAGTCAAAATTCAAAAATGCAAATCAACAACATACCCTTAAGAATAATCAATATATTGTATCCAAATAGTCAAATGCATACCTGATCATTCACCTTAAGAATCATTAATATACAAAACCCCAAATAGTCAATATAATGTTTAAGCATCAAAGATATGTTTTTCTTATGGGTTATCTCCAATGAATCATGCATTCTGCGTGGTAATCATGATGAAACACAAAATTAATTTTTTTGATGTGATTACACTCAGTATGTTATCGAAGCTACATGTCAATGAGCTAGATGACATTAGAACTCAGAGTCATAGGTTAGATAGCTACTAAAGATGAGGGAATATGATCCACAAAGACCAAATGCTCAACCTAATTGAAACAACCATAAATAGTTGAGTGACATGTACTTAGAAATCACAATGATACCACCCATAAATAGCTGACTAGCATATCCTCAGAAATCATAATGATGCCATTCTCGAGTTTATATCATCCAAATATTACTAAACACAACAAAAATAGAGCTTACATTCATGTGTGTAATAGAAAGGCCCCATAACTTAAAAAAGGGAAAATTAAGTATGGAGGAGAAGAGGATGCCAGAGAAAAATCATAAAAGCATAGAGAAGACTAGAAGGAGGTCACCAAGTAGAAAAAAGCAGAAACTAATTAAGAAGACTAACCCCAAAAGAAAAATTAGCTAATGGTACATACCTGATGAGTACATCTCATGAGACCTCTGTTGAAGACCTAATTTGGCGAGTAATTTAAGTTTGTCACCTATAGTAGCCATGTCCTTATGATGAGCGTCTTCCATTTTAGCCAGATCTTGCTGATGAGATTCTTTCATTTTAGCCATATACCTCTCATGAGCAGTTTGCATCTCCTCAATTTTCTTTTGATAGTTTGACTCTAAAGCATCGACACTGTCAGTTAATGAGTTTTGCCGATTCTTTTCCTAAATTTCTTCCATTAGGTCAACTTACTTAGTTGTGGTCATCGAACATCTTTAGGTGTCACTGCTTGCCCGAAGCATAAAACATGATTATGGTCTTGGGGCCTACAACATTTCTCAATCAGCTCAAACTGGGAGAACTTTTGGTGTTCGTCTGCTGTCGAAATAATCTCCACCTTGTTTTTTATCATGAAAAGGAATATCTTAATCCTAGTGAAACTCTGAAGAGCAGACACTACCCATTATTTAAGCCAAGTTAAGGGGCTTACACATATTTTTCTGCATCTTGGCCTTCTAGATTTCCAATTGTTGCTTTTCATGTGGCCTTGAAGGTCTCTGCAATAGTTAATTGCTTCCTTTCCTTGCTCCCTTTATAAGTTAAAATTCTTCAAGACATGAACACATTACCTTCAATTAAATAGGACTGAATATGCTCTTAATTGTTCAGCACAGATGATTTACCTAAAGGGCTTGCTACCTGAGCGATGAGGCATCTTTAACTTAGATCCATTCTTTGAATTTCGAGTACTCTTGATTTGAATTGTCAACAAAGTCAAGTTGAAAAAAGTAAATTTGATGAATTTAACAAGGTATATGAAAAAGATATGTATTTTTAAACTACTGAACTGAATTTGCAAAGTAACAATAGTTGATAATTTGAATTTTGTTACCCAAAATTTTGGATCTGAATAGTGCTCTATAACAAGCCATTCCCAATCCTCGACATGCAGGCCTTGAAGACTGTTTGCTTTCTTAATATTATTATGCTGCACACTGCCTCGCCAACTCCACCAGGGTTCCCTTATCTACTTTATTACCTGAACTCTGCAATTTTTATACCACCACCTTTAAACTTTTCCTAAAGTAAAACATAGCCACATTAGATGATAGATAGAAGCTAGACACATGTAAACAACAGTCATAGTCCAAGTACATTACCACAATCGCAATGCACATGGTTTGTAAATACTTAGGTTAGATCTTATCCCAAGAATGCACTCTAATAAGGAACATAGTATGATCATGAACAATTTTACCTAGATTTCTTGAAAATGCTTTAGAATAGTCACCAACAACACCATTGTTGTAGAATTCCACTCCAAGATTTTCACCATCTTTTAGCCTACCTACCTCATTCGCTAAATTCATGCCTCAAGGTCTAGCATTGGGATTCCTTTTTCTTTTCTTTGTTGGTGAAGATATGTCACCTTCATCTTTCCCAATGCCAACAGCCAAAATTACTTAATCAACAAAACAATAAATTAATAATCTTTTAAATGAAATGTGACTTTCTACTGTTAAGTATCTCTTACCATTTGGAGTGTTCTTATTAACAATTATCTTCATCTAAGTATGAGAAAGAGCATTGTTTTCATCCCATAAGAAAGTAAGCCTTATGATTGCAGCATATTTGCCTTTGCCATTCCTAGAGCCTTGGTCTTTTCCATTATTAGAACCTTGGTCTTTGCCATTCTTAGAACTAGAACCAATTGATACAACTGGTTATTGTGTGTTTTTCTCACCATGAACGCTTGCAAAGGCATCCGTTTTGGACAGAGGTTGTAGAGTGAGTTGCATAGCGCTTTTCATCTTCTTAGTCATACTTCTTATTTGATCATCTTTCTCATGACATTCATCTACATACATTTTCCTAAATTAAAACAAAAAGATCATAAGTCTAAGTACATTGTTAAATATGAAAGAAAATTACTCTAATTTATATCATAGCTAAATAAGAAAGTATGAATCATTTTAGTTTCATTCCGATAGGAAAAGCGTAAAGCAATGTAAAGAAAACCTTGGAGTCGTTGTTGATGCTAGAGGGCTATTACAACCTAGTACACCAGGTGCTACAAATCTTCACCTCAATGTTTTACTATCTCCACATGCCCTTTTACCTAAGCATTTAAATATACCAAAATCATGAATATTGTAATCTTTAGCACTATTGCAATAGCCTAAATAAATCATAAAAATATCACAAATAGCACCCAAAAATGAGCACAAATGAAATAGCTTTGTAATACCGCTTTGTAGAACTTTTCTTTTTCCTTTTTTTTTTGGATTGAAGGTATATCAACTATGTCAGGTTCTAGATTAGTCCTTGGGTGAGAAGTAGAATCCTATATGTCTTCAGATGAGATGCATGTTAGTAAGTGAGTATCAAATGACTCCCTTTCTCGGTAAGCTCCATTACCCACATGTCCATCATCGTTACCATTACCATCTATGTTTCTTGCTTCCACTCTCATGCATATACCTCTTGAGGTTGTGATCTCACTACAACACACCAGCCCTCATTTGCAATATCAGAGACATAAAAAAAACTTGTGATGCTTGGCTAGCCAATACAAATTGGTCATTTGTTTTTAAATGTCATTTGTTATTAACACTACAAGACCAAATCTATCTTCTTCAACTCCTTTTAGCACATCCTACTAATTATAATCAAAAAAGATGATATGGTTACCTCTAAGATATTCCAGCATCACTACATCAATTAACTCACCATAGTACTCAACATCACTAACCCACCACCAGCATTAACCATGAATAAAACCTCACTATTTTGTGTTGTCATGCATTTGTCATGGTATATATGTGAAACCTAAACCTATTGGTGATGTAACCACTAAACGATTTGACATAGGGAGTAGGACCGTGAGTTAATGACAACATCTCTTGACGATGGGCACACTTACCTTCCTTGTATAGCTTTACAATCTAAGAATCATATCAAATCAGTTAGACATTTTATCAACGAAATTGACCCTAATATGAGTAGTTACACTTTATTTTGTAAATATTCTCACCTTTTCTTTGAACGATTGAATGAAATGCCTATTTTGTTCATCATCAAATAGTTATACGCCACTTTGTGCCATCAAATCAGAATGCTCACTGCAAGATAACAAGTGTGATGTTATTTATTGAATGTTTAAAAAACAATGTCAAAGTCGCTATAATAAAATTAAATATTAATACCTGAGAAATGATTGGACTTCCTCATAGTTCTTAAATGCATACATTGAGCTCGTTCACTTTTAAGTGCATCCAAATCGATATATCATGCAACTCCCACTGGTCTTCCGGCATGTACGAAGATGGACAGAGTTCTGCCAGACTTTGGACCTCCATCATAGTTCCTCTTAGGCAGGTTGAACTTTGTTTCAATACTATGCAAATATCTAGAGCATAGAGTCAAGCATTCATTTGCAATATAGCCCTCAGCAATAGAACCCTTAGGGTGAGGTCTATTTCCCACAAACAACTTATAGACATAAAGACACCCTTTTCCTGAATACATCCAATGGTATTGCACGAGCCCATTAATCAAGGCCTGATTAGCTAAATGAATGACCAAATACAACATTACATTCTAGCACACAAGAGGCAACAACTCCTCTAATTTTGAGAGAGCTTTTGGGGCTTGAGTTTTTGATTTGTTCCAAGTCTTCAACTCTCAATGTCTTAGAACACAACACTTAGAAAAATATGTATAACTCAATAAGTGTGTCACTTACTTCCTTGTTTGGCATATCTCTATGTGAGACCAAAGGAATGAATTGTTGCGCGAGGATATGACAATCATGACTCCCAAGGCTTACATTTTAAGCTCTTTCAAATTAATGCGCCTAGAGATGTTTGGTGAGAAGTCATTTGAGACCTTCACCCCATTCAAAAACTCGCACAACACTTGCTTTTGCTTTTGAGATAAAGTGTTAGGAGCAGGAGGCAACTCAAGTTTATTCCCCTTCTGGCGTGGATGTAATTCTGAACTTATGTTTAGAGCTTGCAAATCTAAATGAGACTTCACATTGTCCTTGAACTTTCCCTTCATGTTCATGATAGTCCCATGAATGATATCATACACATTCTTTTCCACATGCATGACATCTAAATTGTGCCACAACAAAAGGTTTTCCAGTAGGGTAATTTGGAAAATATACTATTTGTATTCCAATTATCTCCTTTCCATTCATGAGAGATTTGACTTTTACATGTGCAGCTTTCGATAGGGGAATACCTTCTAGATCGTTGACTTGCTTAAGAACATCATCCCCAGATAATGGGACAAGAACTTCTCTCATTTCTATCTCTCCAGCTTCTTTTAATGTCAATTGTGCTTGTTAGGAAGAAACCTTCGATGGCCCATACAAGCCTACTTGGAAGGATTTGGTAATCTAATGGAATGAGGGAACTTGTGATAGAAAGGGCATGCTAATTTTCCTTTCGTACTCCAACTAGATAAAATTCTATAAGCTGGAAAATCATTAATTATGCCAAGCAAAGCAATATGCTTGTCGAAATTTTAACCCATTGACGTGTAATATGTCTCTACATCAAATTCCCATAGTTTATTCAGTTCTTCGATTAAAGTTAGAGATAAACATCAATGGCATCATTAGGACCATTTGGATGAGGGATGATCATAGACAAAATAAAATTTGATTGGTTCATATAAATCTAAGGAGGCATATTGTATGCAACAAGCATCACCGGCCAAATGTTATATGGGGTAGCTGCATTGGAAAAAGACTAGAAAGCAACAATCATGAGACTGAGCCTTACATTCATGGATTAAATTAAATGCCAAGCTTTGTTATCTTTTAACTAGTAATATGTGACCCCAAAAAAATGGAAACATCCAAATGTGCATCAATTAAACACAAGATGCCTAAGAAAGGATTCAAGACACTTCTTGAACCAAACTGAAACATGTGCACAACTTCAAATTAGATCAAATCTCACAAAAAAAGAGAACACAGAAACCTAGCACTAGAAATATAACTCCTTTTATTTAAATTTATCTTACCATTTTTGTCACAAATTGGAGTTGATAGACTTAAATTCTGTCTTCCATTAACTATAGTTTCAAGTAAATAAAGCCTTGGAATAAATAATGATCATTCCACCATGTGTTTTCTTACAGGTTGCGTCATAGTTGCAGGTCGGTTAATAAATCGTTGAGTTACTAAGATAAGACCAGCAAGTGTCTGATCAATGGTATATATATGGATAGTTTTAGACTTGCCCAGTCTAGATACCATATCCGCCACCTCTTTGTCTCCTATTATTCTCCTTAAATCATTGCTTTTTTGAGAACTTTGCCACCAAAACTCCCTTACATCACCCTCATACTTACAATCTTCCTTTAATATGCTTTCTAACTCAGGCAAAGACAACTTATCGCAATTGTGTTCAATATGCTCACAGCCAGTCTCCCCACATATTTTATGCAGTTGTCAATTTCCTCAAATTTCCCCCATAGTGCAAGGGAAGTGTAATATTAAAATCTAAATGCATCTGCATTTAATAGATAAAACAATTCAAATATTAAATTGATTTCAACAATATTAAACATATGAAAGACGACATTGCTTTTTAGTGCTGGAGTAATAACTGTCATACTTGAGCTTAGCCTAGTAATTGTGATAAAAATAGTGAATTTTGAATGATTTCATGGGATTTAGGCAACATGACAACAGCTTTGTAGGACTCAGGTAACATAACAGCTATTTGACTTTTCTAATTGGGTATCACAATCTTCGTTCAGTAAGCCCCCCTCCACCCCCAAAAACCAAAAAAAGAAAACTTCAAGTGATTTTTTTCTTGACTAAGTCCTCTAATTCTTTATAAATGTTGTGTCCAATGACATATGAAGATCAAATTTCAAGAAGAGTTGTAAATGACTGACACAAGATGCAATTAGAAATTTTGAGATCAACAAAAAAAGATAGCAAATATGCGTACATCTCGTAAATGAGCATTGAGCAATAGCAACAAACAAGAGTAGTATAGTATAAGTTATAACAATCAGTATGAAATTTTGACACTTCGAGAAGGTGCATTAAAGAAGGATTGTATGATACAGAAGGCAATTTAAGACCAAGTACTGCATTGTGTCATACTAGAAACTTAGCACGACTTATTAGGATAGTCAAAGTAGCAAATATGAGACAATCAAAACTAAAGAGTTATTAGTCAGAATGCAAAAGAATAAATAGAAAAAAAAAAGTAGTTAGAATGACTTATGTGATAATATTACAAAACATAGTTGCCTAAGTTGTCCAGGACAGAAGATATGTCAAACTAGATGGTCTATCACTAGTGGAAAACTCATCTCACCAATCATTTTCTAGTTGATTATTGTCATTTTTTGGTTAAATTAATTTAATACATTTTTCTAGGGCGGAGAACTAATGATGGTAAAAGAAGAGACCGAGCAAAAGGTGCCCAGTTGAACATAAATATGGAACATACCAACATACCCCTTAATTTAGTTTCAAAATCAATTCATGAATCACAAAGATAGTACAAATTAAATTGTTTTAGTTACATGGGTTCAACAAATTCATTATGATTCAGAACTAGGCACACTTAAGAATGCATTTCGGAAGCATGAACCAATTTAGAGCCTGTAAGGGTTCAAATTTGAAAGAACCCAATATCAATGTTGTGGAAGTTTCAGGTAGTGAGGGGATAAAGGAACTATTGGTTTAGTTGAAAGCCCAACACATAGACAACCTAACATTTTCCCTCATATGGAGAAATGTGCATCCTAAGAACTATAAGATGTGATGGCGTGTAGATGTTCTACATTGAATAGTCTTTGGCATGAAATGCTAGTCACTAAAACTAATGTGCAAGTTACAGTGAACTAAAAGTGAAATGCAATCTCTCTTTTTATTAAGTATGCTTGAGCTTCAATTTGGCAATCCAAGATTATAAGGAACTTCAAAGATTGTCAAGGAAAATTAAATGCACAATTAACTTCCAAGAATTCTAAAGCCTATGACACATCTTAACCTGTCTCTCCCTAAATCATAACCTATTTTCTACTAGATTGCATAAAAGAAACGTCAAAGCAAAGGACAATAAATTTTAATTTATGATACTTAGAAAGAGTGCAGATTGCCATGTTGAACTTAGTCATTATCAAAGAATTCCCTACGATTTTCTAAAATGAAAGTTCAAAATACCCCAGTGATGTCAGAGGGTCATGCTTCCAACAGACCAACTCAAAGCCAAAGGGAATTTAAGATTTGAGTAATAGATGTCAGCAATTTTATTGGCTCACATGATATATCATAAGCTGAATACCCATGTCCTGTGTAGATCCTTAAACTTGGAGGAGGCTAGTAGGCAACACCAAGACAACCCACTTTACATTGTGTCATACAAGACCACTAATACAGGCAAACCACAATTAGAACATAGATAGGAGAAATTTCGGCGAAGCTATTTGCTTAGGTGGTTTTCAAACAATAGTAGTAAACCCTAACTAACAGAATTCACATAGCATGATGACTAAACCTGTTAAAAAAAAAGTTTCAATATTAATAAGTGGCCCCAAACCAACAACTTTCAAACAAACACTAAAAACCATACCCAGATCAATGACTAAACCATATCAATTGGCAACAACCTAGCAGCTCAATGTCCTTGAGACAAAACTCACAATCATCAATGTAAATTTAGGCAAATCAACTCCATCAATATAAATTCAGGCAAATCAGCTCCTCCCCCTACCCCAAAAAAATGTTGATAGGGAAAAAAAAAATTGTAATGTCATGACTAAACCTTAATTGAGACCCAAAATCAAAATTGAAATAATTACAAAATTTAAACAAGTAAGAGATTTTGACTTAGCAGACAATTGGTATAACCACAATCAATTATGCACAAGGGTTTTAGTACAACTTAAACAAAACAAAAATGATAAAAAGAAGGGAAGATTAACTAAGCCCTCATTGATAGGACATCAAAGCCAGCATTATATATTATCATTATCGAACCCATTAAGGCTAATAAGGGCCTCCAATTCTAGCTTTCAAATTTTAGGTTAAATGAGACTACACAATACAAGAATGAATCAATAAACAAATGCAAGCAACAAATTAATTAACAAACAAAGGGAGAGCAAGACAGATTAACCCCAATAACATTATGCTTTAATTTAGGGCGACAACATCATTTACTTTCAAACCCTAATAGCATAGCTGAAACAAATACTTAGAATTATAGAGATAGAGAGTATACCACCAAGAGACAAACAACTAAATGAAGTTGTGCTTGGAAATTATAGCCAATTGAGTAATTAAGGCTACCACGATTCACATGGGTTGCTTAGCGTGTGAAAATTTCCTCTTAAATTTGAAGGAATATGAAATTTGGATAAACCAAGAGCCAAGCGGGGAGAAGCCACTGCCGTTTTGGTCATAATTGAAGAAACATGATTTTGAAGAATCCATAGTTGAGAAATTTCAGAAGAAGAGTAGGGAGGAGGAGAGAGAATTTGGGGCTCATGAAAATGTCAAGGTTCAGCAACCCCTTTTGGGTTTTGTTAGAATTATTCTCCTTTTTTATTTAGAATTTAAAAAATATATGTTGCTGCTGAAAATTTCATCACTTTTGAAGCACTGCTCAACTCTCCCACCAATATTTTTAGGGCTCAATCCCTAATGCATCTGGGCTAGTTTTAGAGTTTTTACAATGGGCATGTCATACTAATTATGATGGGATCTTTTACCAGTTGTAAATAAGTTAACTTCTCTCAATAAATTATAAAGGGTATATATTCTTGTCGTAATAAGTAAGCAACAATAACAGTATTTTCACACTGCTGTAATTAGGTTGTCGTAATTGTGCCTTTTCTTGCAGTGTTGTTGGTTGATTTCCGGGGGGAGGGGTAGCTTTTGGGGAGCTTTTTAGGGCTAGATTTTAGTTTAGGTTTAACCACCAAAACCCCATCAGGGGAGAATAAATTAGGTAGATTAGTGTATATTATGGAGAAGATTGTGGATTTTGCTATGGAAGACTAAGTTTCTCTTGTCTCTCTCTTTAATTTCATGCTTCTTGTTTTGTTTGCTACTTTATTAATTCCTTACTTTGATTTTCTTTTTGATGTTTTGTTGTGATTAAAATTGTGATCTTTGATTGTGATTAGCCTTTAAGATGGCCAGTTGATCTTCTTTAAACCTTAGCCTGCCTTGTTTATTTTTGGATTTCGAGTTTTCTCTCACGCACAACATGTGTTTGATGAAATGTTTGAGACAATTTTCATCTTTGTTTTGGGGAACTTGACATGTAGTGAAAGGTGAGGTTGATTGTTTAATGTGAGCAGAGAGGATAGCTAGCATTTGGATATGAAAATAGTCCATTCTACCTAGATCTATGGTTACTACTCTTGTAGTTTAATTAGGCTAACCTCGTGAAGATAGGTGATTAGATAAATTAAACTAGCCTTCGACCCTTGAATGAGGGCGTGGGCGAGCTTTTATGGTACAATCGATTATCTTTGAACGCTAATATAACTTCAGAAGGTGAGGGTTTGACCCAATTAATTGGTTCATCTTAGGTTTAATTATAATCAGGGGCCTTTCTATTCACTTTAGTAGTTTAGTTCTTTTTCCTTTCATTCCTTTTTATTTATCCTAGATTGAAACACTTGAGTCGAACTCCGGCACTTGAAATCTAACTCCCAGTGGACAACGCCCCAAGTGCTCGGCGATAAACCCTATCCATGAGGTTATAAATTTAAAATTTAAATTCTTTCTATCATGTGGATATGAGCATATGTTCTTTTTCTTTGGTATAACTACTTACTGTTATAAGCTAATTTGTCTGATCATCAAATTTAATTAACTATAAGAGTATAACATTACGATCATATATGTATTAGTGTCAGCACAGTAATTATTGAAATATGATTCATATTGAACTTTAGTCAATTTTAAGATAAAAGAGACAACTGTTCATGATATTTTAAAATGAAAACTTTTTTTTTTGGGTTTACTAACAAAGAGAACTAAGAATTAACATCCAAAACTAAGAAAATGCCCTGAGGGGAGATACTTTGAGAATGGTAACTAATAGATCCCAGACTTGGGTCGGTGAAAAAGAAAAGTGTCAAGCTTATGCCTTCAATATGTCCCCAAACTCATTAAAACATGACCACTCACAATTCGCCAGCAATATCTTAGTGGTTGAGGTTGTGATAGCTACCATGCTAATGACACTTACCTTGCTTGGGAAACATCGAAAGAAGAACCCAAATTATATCCACCAAACCTTAACTTTCTTCCTCCATTGTCTCCCTCTTAAAACCCCCCAAATAAATGACGCCCACTACTCCAATGAATCTCTTACCACTTCCAATCCTACTGATGTTGCTAACCTATCTTGGGATCTCACATGGGTGTTCAAATTTGGTCCTAAATCCACTTAAAAGTGACGGAATTGATGAAATGGGAACTAGCATTTGTGATGGAATTGTGGAAAGTTACCCTACCATTTGAGCATTTGAGGTGGATTCAAAAGGTTAATAGGATAATGCTTCTGGGTTCGCAAAGGAACTACATAAGTTATGAGACATTGAAGAGGGATCTTGTGCCTTGCTCTATCCCAGGTTCTTCCTACTACAATTGTGGTGCTTCCCCTGAAGCTAACCATTGTAGCAGAGGGTGCAGTATCATCCCAAAGTGTGCTAGATTTTAGATAGAGAAGGACTGGATTCTTTGAACATATGACATTATTTGTTAGCTCTTGTCCTATTTCGCCAGTTTGTATGAATCATGTATTTGATGTGTTAGGCACAAAATTTCTTATTTTCACTAGAGGTGTGTACATTTTGTGCTAAAAACTGGAATTACAATTGTTCTAGTTTCTTACTTCTAATAATATTATCCTTTAGTTTTCACTTTCTTTTATCTAATTGAGCTCTATTATCACTGCCTCACTGTCATTAGCATAGCCTTATAGCTTTTGTGTCCTCTTGAAATACATGCATACATAAAAGCTTTGCCACTTTTGCGTACATGAAGAAAAATCATACCTATTTATATTTTGATTGATTTACTAAAGTTGAGCCATCCTTTGTTCATTCGGCCCCCTTTTTAATCAAAAATAGAAATTTTAAGAAAGATAACTCAGATAAAAATTAAAAATGAGGAATTTGGGTACCAACCTACTCAGTATGTCTCTGGTCTACATGCTCCTCCACCCCTAGTTTCAGTGACAACTCACGAGCCCTTCAGTGGAAAGAGAATTCAAAATCAAATAAAGCAACTAAAGAAGAATGTTACAGTATACGAAAAAGAAGTCACAAACCCAGCAAAACAGGTTATACAAGCAGATTATGTGAAAATAATGTCACAAACTTAGCAAAGCAGATTACACAAAGCAAGCAAAATAAAGTCAGATTATACAAACCAGAAAATTGAAGAAGACTAATTAGGGGAAAAAGCGAGAATTACACAAAGAAAGAATAGAATTTGAAGGCAAACCTAAAACAAGAGTTAGATCTGAAGCATAAGCCCAAATTTCTGCTAATTAGCTTGAAAATGCAAGGCCTTAATCTAGACTCTAGTAGAAAAGGAAGTCAAAGACACTCCTAGTCTCACGGTGCCTTGGTGAACTGATTAATCAAGTAAACACTGAAATGTGATTAATGAAGTAAACACTAAAATTCATGAAATTGACGTCAAAGATAGTCACATAATCCCAAAACAAACAAACCAACTAATTCAACTTTACGAAATGGTGACCATGTATGGATAGAACCTCTAAATGCATGTACCTTACTATGTACTAAAGTTTGTGTTATTCTTCTTTGCTTACACCATCCAGATAAGCAATTTTGGAGCAACATTACCCAGATAAGGGAAAAGAAGAAATCTGATGTTGAGATTTTGAGATTGATGTTAGATACAGGTAAAGAGAAAAAGATAATACTTAAATAACATCGATAGTTTTAAAAAAAACAAACCTTCAAGAGGAAATCTTCGCAGGAGGAAAAGTGAGTCCGATCTAAAGCACAAGCCCCAATTACCCACAATTAGCTTGAAAATGCAAAACTCAAATCTAAACTCTAGCAAAAAAGGAGGCCAAAGTTGAACCTTCAAGAGCCCATATTGACTTGCTCAATTGAAATCTAAGAGCACCTGCATTACTAGAATTGTGATCCAAAATTTCTGTCCGCGGTCTAAAAAATGACATACAATGGTGATCCTTTCAGGTCACCCCGCGGTCCATCTCGTGGCCATGATCCGCTCACCATCGTTTTTTATTTTTATTTTTTTGCCAAGTAAGCTTTAAACTTTTTTTTGAAAAAGTTTGACCAATGATATATTAGCAGTGGATTCCACAAAACATTATTTTATTTCCATGGGATGTAGAAAAGAAAGAAATATTAGTTTGTGGGATGATGTGGAGGGTGTGGACCCCCACTTGTGATCCAAACTCTTAGATCACCAATGTGGATGCTCTAAAGGCAGCGTAGATAGAGAGTGAGAGAGAGAGAGAGGGAGAGAGGGACATGAGGGGGTTGAGAGAGAGAGAGAGAGAGAGAGAGATGGGCGGCAAGTGGGAGTGAGAGCGTAGATAGAGGGTGAGAGAGTTCTGAAGCTTTAGGAGGCACATGGAAGATGCAGCGGGAGATGGAATGAAATTCCTAAGAAGCTAAAATTTTAGGACAATAAAAACTCAAATTTCCTTCTTTTTTTAGTAGCAACCAAATTTAAAATTGAAATAAAAATTATATTCAAAATAAAGACTAATTTATTAATTAGTTTCTGAAATGAAATTACATTTGAGCATTGGCTTCCAAAATTTGAAATCGATTGCTTAATCAGTTTCAAATTTAGAAATCACAAAAATAATTTATGTATTTGGTAACAAAACAAGTTTTTTGAAACTGAAATGAGTTCAGTTTCAAAATGCGGGGTTTTTTTTTGGGGGCGGGGGGGGGGGGCAATGAAAGAACTCACTAGAGGCTTATATTGGGATTCTGTGCATCAGTGAAGGTTGGAGACATTTTCCGTACGATCAAATCTTATGATTGTCAGTCATCTAGGAATTAAAATCTTTAAAAGGGCGTGGGAATTTGATAAGAGAATTGATAACGTAGTCACACAAACAAAAGAATGAGAATTGTACATATGATTCAAGCAATAAAGAACACAGACATATTTAAGTAGAAATTGATGGAGCCATAGAGGGAGATAGTGGAAACTAGTTTGAAACTTATGCTGTGAAAGAGGTTAACTGTTTCTGACTTCTACATGAAAGTAGAAACCTTTTTTTTTTTTTTTCATGTTTTATCGATAACTATTTGATGTATGACAGGAGTTTAAGATCGAGAGGAAGTACGAGGAAATTTGGCAATAACCTTATCGGTTAAAGAAAAACTATAAGTTTATTTATTCCTATTTTTTTATTAGTAAGAGTCTTTTTAAATAAAAAAATATATGACAGTTTTAGCCCCTTTGCTAGAGTTATTTTTTGGTCATATGATATTGAAATAAGGGAATAGATTTAAAGGTGTGGGTAAATTTGCAATTGTGAAAGTTATACACCATAAGTCCCTCTCCCCCTTATGTATAACATAGATATGAACACAAATTGATAAATGTTTTGCTCTATGACAATTGTTATGAACACAAATTGATAAATGTTTTGCTCTATGACAATTGTTTTGGCTACTCCTTGGTGGTACTTTAGTAATATTATGACCGACTTGATAAAAGGAATATTAGATTTGATTTTTCCTGAATTATGTGTGCACAAAAAAATTTATTCTTCTGGAAAAAAAATAATTGTCTTAGCTGAAAAGTTGTATCATATGTCTTAAATTGAAAAATAATATTGCTTAAAGTACTTTTTTTATCCATAATTTTTCAATATTATAAAATTACACATGTAAGATTTATTGAGGATATATTTAATGAAGTTGAGATGTCACTTGTACTTGTCAATGTAGTAAATAAATACTACAAGAATCTAACAATTTATAATTAGTTATAACTATTGAAAATGCAGTAATTTAAATCATATAATGTACTAATTTAACCTTGAAAAAGACACTCAAAAAGAATCTTACAAGAAAACATTTATCATAAAGACACTTTATCTTCTCACTGTCTTATTCCTTACGCCATACCATCCCATCTTTTCCTTTATGCAGTATGGAGAGTACATAGGTGCACTACTAATTTTCACAAGAAAACAAAGGGAAAAGGTTTTGCTGTGCATTAAAGGTCCTTTATAGCTTGTTAATTTTACATGGAAAGCAGCCTTGTCCATGGCGTGGGTACGCAGCAACTCGTTCCGAAAGACGACGGCGGAGAGTAGATGACAAGAAAAGCGCTGGAAATCCAAAAGGATAAGTGGAGCTTACGTAGACAAAAAGGCCGAAACAGTAATTAATTCATCCATTTTTTTAAAATTAGAATTACCATATCCAATTACCCCATCTGTTAGATAATACCATTGGTGGCATGCACTAACTTTGCATGGCATTGGCTACTATAGGTTATCCCTTTGTATTATCGTCACAGAAAAAGAAATAATCCGCCTTTTTTAATTTATTGGTGCCTTACTTAAGTAACATTAACGTGGCGTTTGGTTGGAAGTAATATAATCAGTATGTAATGCAATCAACCATGTAATACAATTTTCAATGTAATGGAATGACACAATAATTACATTACAATATTTGATTAAACAATTTTTACAACAATCATAGAATGAATTTATTTACAAACAACACTTCATTTTGTATATGGCATTAAATACTTGCAATTCACTTCGCATTTTGTTTTTCTTACTTTAATTATTTGTAATTTTGTTGATAATTATCATTCAATATATTATCATGATGATTGTGATGCTTCAAATAATTACATTATGATGTTTGGTTACACAATTTTTACGATTGTAATGGAATGAATTTATTTACAAACAACACTTCATTTTATACGTGGCATTAAATAGTCGCAATTCAATTCGCATTTTATTTTGCTTACTTTAATTATTTGTAATTTTGTTGATAATTATCATTCAATATATTATTATGATGATTATGATGGTTCAAATGAGACTGACTTAACTCAGGTTCCTCTAATTTACAATGATGCAATATTGTTCAAGTTTAGCAACTCGTGATAGAAGATGATGGTGATGATGATCATGATGATAAGAGAGCGAGAGAAAAAGTGATGATGTCTACAACATACAACAATGCAGTCACAATAATATAATTATGGTTTGGGTTAAACTTTATCTAATATGAAGAAGAGAGAGAAGGGGGTGAAGAGGGCTTCAAACCATTGAAAATATAGTGGTGTAGCAAGAGATGAGAGTCAGAGTAGAGACAACGGAGAGAAAAGAAAGAAAGTCTCAAAATATAATAGTCTATAGTTGAGTAGACTTTGATCCAAAGGTATGTAATCATAATAGTTTAGAAAAAGTCAAGTAATTGTATATGCATAGATTGAAATAAATGTGATTACAATACAATCTTGGTTGCATTACTTAATTGCAACCAAACATGATAATGAAATCATCATTACCATTTTGATTGCATTACCACTTTGATTACATGAAACCAAATGAGCCATAAGGGTCTGTTCTTTTCGTGGGTAAATTCTAAAACACCAACTTCAACCAATTTCAACTCACTTCAACCTACTTCAACCTACTTCAATCCACTTCCATTCTTTTAACGATGTTCAATTTATCACATAAAAAAAAATCAACCCAATTTAACCCACTTCAATCTACTTCAACCTATTTCAAACCACCTCAACTTATTTCAACCTATTTTACTCTTTTACCTATCCCAATTTACCTACGAAAAGAGCAGGCCCTAAGTTACGTGGTGCCTATAAATAGAGGCTACTGCATTCTCCATATATACACTAATGGTTTGATTTTGAATGAAGATTCATCATCATATCATATCCATTCAAACTATGGCGGAACGAACTGTGTTAAAAGTTACGTTGACGGTATATGTCTTGCTCATTTTTTGTGGTTTTCTTGTTTCAGAAGGAAGGGTTCTGCCCAAATACACCAATCAAAAAGTTGACAGCAGTGCTCTTCTACGTCAAATGGGAATCGACATCCACGAATTGCATTATCGACAGCGATTGGCAGAAACTGGTGTGACAGACAGAGAAGCGCCTGATGGCCCTGATACGCATCATCACTTTCTCCCTACTGGGCTTCCTTAGCAGTTTCATTTTTTCTTTTTTGGGTCCTTGATCCTTGTTTAACAGTAGTTGGCCTAAGTGTTGACACACAAGGGATAGAGCTTTAAAAGCATAAATTTACTCCATTCACAAACACAAACCAATCTAAGATCGTATTTCGAAGAGAACAAGTGAGTGTGAGAACAAAATTAATTTGCAATTCTAAGAATTACAGACATTTAAGTAATATCATGAATTAAAATAGTAAGAGGAATAATTAGATATTTTGTAAGGAGTAGGATAATGTTAATTTCTTACCTCTCGTTATTTAGCTTTGTAAACGCTATATATATGTCACGTTGTAATAATTGAAACATAACAATAATAATATACTAGCTAAGACCCGTGCGTTGCCCCGAGATTAAATTTCTGAATAAGTAAATGGTATTTTAAAAGTGTCACTGAATAATTATTGGATCGACGTCAATAAGTCGATATAAAGAAATAATAAAAATTTTAGCCTAACTCAAAAGAATTGGGATAAGTAGCGTAAACATTATCACTACTTTTTTTTTTCCCATTAGGATATTTTTTTTATAAAAGAAGTTTCAGGCATACATGTTTTTTTAGTATGTACTGAAGCATTGGATCAGATTTGAATTTTTAAATAATAAAATGAATATTTTAAAAAGAACATTACATTATTATTAATGTCAACTCTTTATAGCCTTCACAGAAAAATTATTTGTTATTTCAAAATTGTCTTGAAAATTTGCATGTAATTGTGTGTATATACATACCTACATACCTAAATATATACATACATACTTTTACACACACACACACACACACAAACACACACACACACACACATATACATACATACATGCATATACATACATACATACATACATATACATACATACATACATACATATACATATATATATATATATATATATATATATATATATATATTATATATATATATATATATACATACATACATACATACATACATACATTATATATATATATATATATATATATATATATATATATATATATATATAGAGTGGAGAGAGAGAGAGAGAGATGCATACATATATAGATATATATATTATATATATATATATATATATATATATATATATATATATATATATATATATATATATATATATGCATGTATGTATGTATGTATGTATGTTTGCATATTCTGCAGAATAAACCAATAACATTGTCATATTGGTAATAACTACCTCTACCTGTTTGAGCCTAAAACGCATCAAACTCCAAAGTTTCAATTATCAAATCAATTTTTTGTTTGACCCCTAATTGCAAGTATTTGGAAAAATTCTTGTTAATCCTATTTGTCCAGGTGATGAATGAAAAGAATAATAAAAAAAAAGGTACTTATTTTGTATCATATATATGGATTTTGGCGTTTAGGAAAAAAAGAAAAGAAGCGTGGTTTAAAGAGATTGTCATTAACTTTAGTAAAGTAAATTAGTGTTTAGTTAGTTTTCTTCACGAAAATTCATTATAGATTACATTTGTAAAATGTGTGACAAAGACATAGGAAGAATTAAAACTATGGAAACATTTATTATTGTACTAAGCTAATTAGATGTTATAATAAACATTTAATATTTATAAACGTGTCAAATGTTATGTTATTATTTATTTATCAATTACATTAATTCAAGTTCCGCCCTGCCCTCCCCCTCTCCCAAAAAAACAAAGGGTCCAGCTACACTAATTTGCACAATTTTTGTTTAGGGCGGGGGACCAGGGAGGGAGAAGGTAAGGGACACATAACCAATAGTATTAACCTAGAGCAAACCCTTCAATAATTTTGGACATGTAATACGCCACAATTCTTCACAAATTCTATATGCTTTCTCTATTTTGTTTTGTTTGAGGGGGTGTTGTACAAACTCATTACACCAACACAATTAAATCCCTAACACCCTTCACTCCAAAGTATAGATTTGCAATTTCTTTCACCTCTACCCTATACAGTAGCGACCTAAATGTGCAAGCATTCCCGAAGGTAGGAGTGAGCATAAAAACCAAAGCTAAAAAACCAAACTGAAAAACTCAAAGACTAAATTGAAAAACCGGTTAATTGGTTCGACTTTTCTAAAAAAAGTCGGTTCAGTTAATCGAGCAAAAAAAATTTTAGGATTTCGGTTTTGATTTCTGTTTGACCATTTAAGATTTGGCAAACCAAAATTTTCAGTTAACCAAATTTTTCTGTTCGGTAAAAATGTAAATCACAACCGAACCAAAAAACTTGGTTAACCGAATTTTCGATTTGGTTACCGGTTAATCGTTTATTTAGATTGTTAATTTCAATTTTCACTCCTTTTAATTAATTTAACTATTTGGGACACCAACTACTAATTTACACATTATATGTTTACTCTTGTATTTTAATATGTATAAAACCTATACTTGACTAATATAAAATTTAATATTTTTTTGGAAAAAGCAAAGTTTTGGTTCAGTTAATGTGATTAACCAAATCTCAAATGGTCAAACCGAAACCGTAAAATTTTTCACTTCGGTTAATCGGAGTAAATTCTGTAGAAAAATTGAATTGGGTCTTTCGGTTTTTCAGTTCGGTTTTTTGATTTCGGATTTTTTTTCTCACCCCTATGAGCAAACATATTATGGTTTCAAACTTGATGATAGTAAGTGGCAAATGTAGAGCAAGCATATCATAGATACATACATACATACATACATACACACACACACACACACATATATATATATAGAGAGAGAGAGAGAGAGAGAGAGAGAGAGAGAGAGATACATACATACATACATATACATACATATATATACATACATATATGTGTGTGTGTGTGTGTATATGTGTATGTGTGTGTGTGTGTGTGTGTGTGTGTGTGTGTGTGTGTGTGTGTTATCTATACAATACATGGTCTCGAGCTCTAATATAATTAAGTGGTATGAATTATAATAATACTCAATCTACAGTCTTTTTTTTTTGCTTGTTTGGGTGTGAATTCAGACGCTTTGTTAATGTTGTTAAGTTTTGATTGTTTATTTAGGTTGTGTCTATAATTCATGAAAGTTTGCTAAGCACTATCAAATGGAATTTTCATAGGTTATCATTTTTGGGTGTAAATCAAAGCATACAGATAGACTATTGACAATATTTAATTTATGCAAGATTTAGAAATATTGTTTATTTAGATTTTATGTGTAACACAAATTCTTATTCTATAAATTTGTGTCTTTTATTAAAATATTTTTAACAACATACTAATCAATTTATGAATAACAAAAAATAATAAGTTTAAAAATAAAAGTAGTCCTCACTTTAAAAGTAAATTTATAAAACTTCTGTTATCTGATTTTACACTTGACTGACTGATGATATAGATCCTATCATTTACCTTTTACAAATAAGCTCCAAATTTATGTTCGGATCGAGGGGAAAAATGATGGAGAATTTTATGACAAGTGGCTCTTAAGGAGTTAACATGAGAGAGAGAGAGAGGGGCGGAGAGAGAGAATCAAGAAAGTTACTAATGAATATTTTTTTTGGTCCGTAGAACTCACAAAGGGCAATATAATTTGGGAAGAGGGAATCGAACCTGGGACCTAATATATCTAGTACATGAGTCAATACTTTTTATTTTTTAAAAAATAATTAAATTTTTGATTAACGGCTGAGATTTGCCAGAATATTTGGTCAAGGGTTGTAAATAAGTAAACCTCCTAAACTCACTCTCATGCAAGTCAACTCAACATTTCTTTTATATTATATAATAGATACACATATCGAAATAAGCTTAATATCAAGCATTCTTTATTGATTCATTATATACAGTAGGTGCTACAGCTTTACTAATTTCATATATATTGTTTTCTCTACATCTTTTTTATTTTGATCCTATTACCTATTATACTTCCGCTGTTTCCAACAAATTTGGTATCGGAGCTATTATATATTCCTCATGGCTACCGGTTCATCAAACCCATCTTCTTCATACTCTCAATCTCTTCCACCTATTTTTGATGAAGAGCATTATAATTATTGGAGTAGTCAAATGCAATTTTTCTATATCTCCCTAGACTTATGGGATTTAATAGAAAATGACTATAATGAATTGCAAGAAGGTGCAGATGAATCACAAAAGAAAAAGTATAAGGAAGATATTAAGAAAAATGCGCTTGCATTGCGATATTTGCATGCAAGCTTTAGCAAAAATATTTTTCCTTGTTTATATGGCATCAACAAAGTTAAAGATGAATGGGAGACATTAAAAAGCGAATTTTTAGGAAATGAAAAAGTCATTGCATTAAAATTGCAATCTTCATGGCAAGAGTTTGATAACATCAAAATGAAAGAATTTGAAAGCATTAGAGATTCCTTTTCTCGAGCTACAGAAATAATAAAACAAATTGGACCATTGGGTGATAAAATAGAAGAAAAAAGAATTATTCAAAAAATGTTGAGATCTTTGACAGAAAAGTTTGATGCTGCTACTTTCATTATTGAAGAATCTAAAGATCTTTCATCACTTAACATTTAGGAGTTGATGGGATCTTTAGAAACACATGAAGCAAGAATGCAAAGAAAATCATATCGGCCTGTTGATCAGGCATTTCAATCTCAACTGGACATATCAAGTAAGCACTAGCAAGGAGAATTTGAAAGATGAGGGAGCAAGCAAAGAGGATATCAACATGGAAGAGGTCGTGGTAACCAAAGTTATGGTCATAGTCGAGGACATAGTCGTGGTAGAGTTCATGGACAATACCAAAATTTTCAACAAAGATCAAACAATTCTCATTGTCGTATTTGCAGCAAGTTTGGTCACCAATCATATTATTGCTACCACAAATGCAAGAAATGTCGTAATCCGAATCATATGCAAAAAGATTGTTAGTATCAAGATGGTAAGGATACCAATGCAGCAAATTTAACCACAAATGATGAAGGCAAGCAGGTATTCCTTACTTGCATGGATGCACAAAATAAAATCAATAATATGTGGTTTTTAGATAGCGGTTGCAGTAATCATATGACTGGAAACAAAGATATGTTTATTAAATTGAATACAAGTTCTAATTTCAATCAAGTCACCCTAGGAGATGGGAAAAAGGCAAATGTTGAAGGCAAAGGAGTCATTACTGTGAATGAAAAGTCTGGTGAGACAAAATACATACATGATGTTATGTATGTACCTAATTTAACTCATAATCTACTTATTGTCGGACAACTTGTTCAACAAGGATATTCCGTAAATTTTGATAACAGAAAATGCATAGTTACAGATAAGAAAACATGTACAATTTTAGCAAAGATACACATGGCTGAGAACAAAGTTTTCCCTCTTCATATGCCACAAAATCAAAATTTGACATTACAAACAGAGACCATGGATGAATCTTATGTCTGGCACTTGCGATATGGGCACCTGAATCAAAAAGGATTGCAACTACTAAAACAAAAAGACATGGTGGTTGGATTACCACATATTGATAGAAAACTTCAAGTTTGTGAAGGATTTATATATGGCAAAATGCATCAATTGCCATTTCCAAAGACATCATGGAGAGCCAAAGCTCCTTTGGAACTAATACATGCAGATATATTTGGTCCGATAAGAAACCCCGCATTACACAATAATAGGTACTTTATGTTATTTGTTGATGATTATGCCCGCATGAGGTGGTTATATTTTCTTGATCAAAAATCAGAACCTTTTAATGTCTTTCTTAAATTCAAGGCTTTAGTTGAAAGACAAAGTGATTATATGATTAAAACATTGAGAACCGATAGAGGCGGTGAATTTATCTATAAGCCTTTTATGGAGCATTGCAATGATGAAGGGATAAAAAGACAACTAACTATGTTAAGAACACCTCAGCAAAATGGTGTTGCAGAAAGAAAGAATCGTACAATTGTTGAAATGGCAAGGAGCATGATGGAAGGAAAAGGCATACCTAAAACTCTATAGGCTGAAGCAGTAAATACAGCTATTTACATACTCAATCACTCTCCGACAAAAGCAGTTCGTAATAAAACCCCTTTTGAAGCTTGGAATGGTAGAAAACCAGTAGTTAGTAATTTGAAAATATTTGGATGCATTGCATATGCCTTGAATCAAGATCAAGGTAGAGATAAGTTTGATTCGAAGGGACAGAAATATTTATTTGTGTGATATAGTGATGAATCAAAAGGCTATCATCTTTTGGATCCTTGAACTAATAAATTAATTGTCTCTAGAGATGTGATTTTTGATGGATTTGGAAAGTGAAAATGGGATGATGAAACAATTCAACCAGAAGTATATACTCCAATGCAAGAAGGAGTAAGTACTTCTCAAGATCCAGCATCATCAATAAATGGTGTGATAATGAGTCCTGCAAGATCTCCTGCCTCAGCACCAAGTGAACAAGCACAAGGAACATCGTCTTCACCAATTTTGAGACATTCAAGAAGAGTTACAAAGAGGCCCTCATATTTAGAAGATTATGATTGCTCCCAATTAGCCCAGACTAATGATATGTCTACATTTGCTTTATTTGCATGTGAACCCTCAAATTTTCAGGAAGCTTCAGCTGAAGATGTTTGGATTAAAGCTATGAATGAAGAGATCTCTATGATTGAAAAGAATAAGACTTGGGATCTTATAGATTATCCTAAAGGTAAAGATGTTATTGGTTTGAAATGGGTTTACAAGACAAAGTTAAACCAAGATGGAAGCATCCAAAAACATAAGGCAAGGCTTGTTGCAAAAGGCTATGCTCAAAAGCCTGGAATTGATTTCAATGAGACATTTGCTCCGGTAACTCACATGGAGACCATAAGAACAATGTTAGCCATAGCTGCATAAATGGAGTTATTTGTTTACTAGCTTGATGTAAAATCTGCATTTCTTAATGGAGTCTTGAAAGAAGAAGTATATATAGAGCAACCACAAGGTTGCGAAATTCAAGGACAAGAAGAAAAAGTTTGTCATCTACATAAAGCCCTCTATGGTCTCCAACAAGCACCAAGAGCATGGAATAGCAGAATTGACAACTACCTTTTGCATGCTGATTTCAAGATGAGTCCAAGCGAACCATCACTTTATATTAAAGAAGACAATAATGGTCATTTTCTCATTGTTTTGTCTATATGTTGATGACTTAATCTACACTGGAAATGATATCCAGCTCATTAGTGATTTTAAAAAATCTATGATGCAAGAATTTGAAATGACTGACTTGGGTCTTATGAAGTATTTTCTTGGTATTCAAGTGAAACAAATCAAGGGGGAAATTTTCTTTAATCAAGAGAAATATATTGGTGATCTTCTTAAGAAATTTCACATGGACAATTGCAAACCAGTGAATACTCCTATGGTATTAAATGAAAAATTGAGCCAAAATGATGGGGCGAAGAAAGTTGATGGCATTTATAGAAGTTTGGTTGGTTCTCTTCTCTACTTAACTCACACAAGGCCTGACATTACACAAGCCGTGAATATGGTTTCAAGGTATATGAATGATCCTAGTACATTGCATTTCGCTACTGCAAAAAGGATCTTACGTTATCTTCAAGGTACCAAGAAAAAAGGATTACGATACCAAAGAGAAGAAATAGAAGAATTAGTTGGGTACACTGATAGTGATTGGGCAAGATCAATAGATGATCGAAAAAGTACATCTGCATATATTTTTTGCTTAGGAACAGAAGTAATCTCATGGTGTTCTAAGAAACAACGCAGTGTTGCACTTTCTTCAGCTGAAGCAGAGTACATGTCTGCAACAGAAGCTGCTACCAAAGCGGTTTGGCTAAGAAGAATTTTAATAGATTTGGGACATCAACAACAACACCCAACAAAAATCTTTTGTGACAATATGTCTGCAATTGCAATGACAAAGAATCCGGTGTTTCACACTAGAACCAAGCACATTGAGATTCGACATCATTTTATACGAGACTTAGTTATCAGTGGAGAAATGAAACTGGAGTTCATTAATACTAATGATCAACCAGCAGATATGCCAACTAAGCTGATAACTACGGAGAAGTTGGAAAAGTTCAAGATGATATTAAATATTGCAAATTAAGAGGGGAAATTTGTGAGAACAAAATTAATTTGCAATTCTAAGAATTAGAGACATTTAAGTAATATCATGAATTAAAATAGTAAGAGGAATAATTATATATTTTGTAAGGAGTAGGATAATGTTAATTTCTTACATCTCGTTATTTAGCTTTGTAAACACTATATATACGTCATCTTGTAATAATTGAAACATAACAATAATAATATATACACATATCCAAATAAGCTTAATATCGAGGATTCTTTATTAATTCATTATGTATAGTAGGTGCGGCAGCTCTACTAATTTCATATACATTATTTTCTCTACATCTCTTATATTTTGATCCTATTACCCGTTATACTTCCGCTGCTTCCAACAGTGAGAAGCTATTTGAACCAACTAGCGTAGTACTTCATTCAGTATCTAGTCCAGTTTTGTTTACCTTTACCGAATACAGTTCTTCTTTTTCTTTTTCCTAAATTGTTTTTACAGTAAAGTTAGCCAGAGTATCGGAGCGACTACCGAGTATAGGAGCTAGAATAGTTGGTTTGATATATATATATATATATATATATATATATATATATATCCTTCACATCAGTCAGCGTAACACATGTATAGGTTTGTCTTTGTCAGTGTGCTACGGATTGCCATCGTAACATGGAGTATTAATTGTGTACCATGGATTGTCGTTGTAAAATGGGGTATTAATTATTTGGGCCCGTATCATTTGTTTTGCTTGACGGGCGAAGCATAGGAATTTTATGCCTCTATCCAAAAAATAAACAAAATTGATAATGAAAAGAAATGTAATGGTCATAGGTGTCATCTCGTGCTTGGAAAAGGATGCTAGTACGGCCTATCACTTCATTTTATTCCCTTTTGGCTTTTAATTGGGATGGCAAGGATGTGCAAGTACGATTTGAAAAACATTGATTAATGCTAACCTGATTACATGTCATATTTAAGGGTCTACCTTTTTTAGTTGGTAAATCTAACGTCTACCAATCTCTACTAATTCTTTCTAACTTTTACCAAAAAATTTTAACTTCTACCAACTCTTAAAAGTCCATCCCAATTGTAACCAAATTCTGTTAACTTTTACGAATCTTAACTAACTCCTACTAATCTCCTTCAAATTTTCACAAATTGTAAATTGCCATGTGAAAAATAATTATTATTTTCCACCACAAAACTTTTCTTTGGTTTTTTTTTTTTTTTTTGGAGTTGGTGTATTGAAGGAGGGAATAGCTGATATTGTAATTTAGTAGTATTCATAAATGTTAATCTAATGTGGTCATGCCATTTTTTTAATCCAAATTACCGTTCCAACCTTATTTCAATTATATGGTGCCTTTTTCTTTGTCGGGCGTAAACCGTATTAAAATTAAAGTATATATTTGTATTTTACATCATACTAACTCATATTTGAAATCAATAAAGAAATATATATAAGTTTTAAATATATAAAAATTATACATATAAAAAGTTCCCTAATTGTTACATTAAAATGTCATAAATGTAATAAAGGTTGTAACGTATAAACATTTACAACAATGCTTTCCAAATTATTGAAACAAACATAATCCACAAATTTACCAAATTTAGTTTGTTCTCTCATTATGAGAAATATTGTGCCAAAAACTAAACCAAAAAAAAAAAAAAAAGAAATCCCCACACCTTTATATTTCTCATCAAGATCTTCTAACTATTACCGAATTATACCAAGTTACTCTAATATTTTCCAACCTTAATTAATTCTTATCAATCATTCCAAACAAATACAAACTCTTTCCAACTCTTACCAATTTCTACCAAACTTTAACAATTTCATCCATTTCTCAACTCATATTTTAGGAACCAGAAAAAGAAGCCCCTAGACTATTTTTATTTATTAGCTTAATTTACCTAGTTGTTCACTGTTTTAGAGTTACCTCTCTCATTTTTATTTTATTTTTAGTTGATATCCCACTTAAGTTGTATGCATTACTCGTTTATTTTGTACCCAATTTATATAGAAATCTAACATATTGCCCTCTTCTATTGATTCATAGCTTTAATTTGTTTTCCTTCTATTATTTTATTTCTTCTTACTTGAATTACTACAAAAATATATCTGATCTGCGACAGACATTTCGACGGAAAAAGGTCGTTATTCCAAGGGAAAAAATGATCTCCGATGGGAAATCCAACGCCGAACGTCTCGTCGAATACAGCTCGTCGCAGAAACTATTCCGACAGAGTCCGACGACGGCCAACAGAATTTCTGACGCCCAACAGCCGTCGGTCTGCTTCTGTGCTGTCTGATCTGCATGCACACCACAGGGGAACTCCGACGAAATTTCCCATCGGAAATTCCGTCGGAATTTCCCTCTATCCACATAAAAAACAATTTTTTTTAAAAAATTTTGGTTCTCAAAAACCCAAAAAAAAATAAATAAAAAAATAATTGATATAAAGTTTTATATCTACCAAAGAAGGTGCCAAATTGCAATAAGTAATAATTACCAAAATATAATTAATATAAAGTTTTATATATAGCAAAAGAAGGTGCTAAATTAAATATTAATTACGACATATATATTGTTTTGGATCTACACGCAGATCACATAAACTACATGTAAATCATATAAACTAATCAGAGTCAGATAAATTTGTGAGATCATCATCATTGTTATTTTGGGAGTTCTCTTCATCATCAGAGTTCAAGTTGATGTAGTTGGAAGAACCTGCACTTTGACCTTAAAAAATCTAAAAACTTTTTTTCAGCATGCACTCTGTCTTTCCCTGTTTCTTGGCTAGTTGAGTTGTAGCCTCTGCTTGCTTGGCTATGCTCTCATTGAGGAGTTGCACTTGCTCTCTTGGATCAAAATGCTCTGCTGATGAGTGACGTGCAGCTATAATGGTAGCTGATTTCTTCAACTTCACCCCCTCCGTGCCAAAACCGTATACGCGGCCTTTCTTGTTCAGATTTTCTTTAATCCAAAACTCTTCTTGGGTCATAGGTGACAGTTGGGAGTCCCCTTGAGTTGCAGCTTGAGAGTACTCCTGTCATTTGTTATGATGATCCTCCTGAAAATCGTCAAAAATAAAACAGTTTCATGCTAAACCTACAATTATAACATATATATGATTTATCTCTGAATAAAATGTGCCAAACTTACATATTTTTTTGCAGATTTTTTATCCATAAAAGTTTTGTCTTTCACCTTGCAGTGAGTGTCCTTAAATAATTCCTCACACGTGGGTTCCCTACCTAATGCTTTGGCCTACAGAAAAAAAAAATAACCAGCAATTAAATATAAACAAGGACGAGAACCTCAATCCATACCATACATTATATATAAGAAATACGCTTATTAATAATCACATTCTTTACTAGGCGCCTTTTCCTTTCACTAATGGGAATTGAGCCACATGTATGTAACGAAGGACCAAAACTTTCCGCATCACTAAATCTATTCTTTTTATTTTGTTGGCTCAATTTCTTGAACTTGTCATCCTCACTCCAATGTTTAAGCATCTCATTCCAAATACTAGGCGGTAACCACTTCAGTTTTTTGTTGTATTTCTTGGTATATCCAAGAATATCCCTAAGTCGAGTTGCCCCTCTGTACTCAAAGTTACGCCGTATCTGGACTTCATTGTCTGGATGCCAGTACGAGTGTTTCTGTGCCAAAGTTGAAGTATATTAGTAATTCAACATCTCAAACAATCCAACGACGACTTTCAGATTCATTGTACAGAAAATTAACCTTGAACTCATTAAACCATATGCCTTTCTGAGATTGTGGAACTTCCCCCCATGTGGTCCAAGGACGTGGGTACTTACCTACAAAGCTTTTAACAATTTTCTAAACTACACCCTGATATGGAGCAAAACTAAGAACAAAAAAAGAATTTGTTAAAATAATTACTGTAGGCATTAAAAGAATATGATTACTGAAGAAGTTACAAAGTTTGTAATGAACTTATGTGTCATCATGGGGTTGTAAATATATCTTATTATTGGTACTTGCAGTTTCACTATCAGGTGCAGGACTGTGTCTATCTCTTCCTACCCCTTCATTTTCGACCCCTTCGTTGCGCACTGAGTGGCTTGGCATTCTAGGTTGCCCCATCATCTGGTTACCGTTGAAATGTGGACTAACAGTGCCAAACTGTTGATAAAGTAATGGAGTTGCTGAACTACCACCCATGTAAGGAATATTGGGTTGGATTGGTGTCTGCATACCCGCACCAACAAAAAGGTGGTTGCATATGGGGTTGCTCATTCATACTACCAAAATAATTTCCGAATGGTTGAGTTGGATCAAGAAAACCTCCAAACATTCTACTAAAGGTGTTTGTTTCATAGTTTTGATCAGCATGATCATACTATGGGGTCGGTTGTGGTGCTCCTCTACCCGCATTGTTCCTAACCGTTCGACCATGATCACGTCCACCATTGAGTCCAGACATCTAACAAATAAGAACAAAATAAAAAAAATACAATCGGGCAAATATTCATAGTATTGTCAGTGAAAAAATTATAGTATATCTATACAATTGTTTTTCTGGGTTTACAATTAAGCAATGCTACATACAGATGCATAAATATCCATCCAACGAAAAGATTAAATCAATCATTGTGGGACACATCATCATCGTCATCATCCCCACTTTGCAATGCCATATTTTCATCATCATCATCATCAGTGTCTTCATCTCCATCCTCCCATTCACCTTCTTCATCCTCTTCATCACCATCTTCATGTTCACCATTCCCATCATGATCATCACCCCAATCATGTCCATTAACATCATCTGCTTGTACAGTTTCATCGACTAATATTGTAGCTATTATATTATCCACGTTCATGCTTGTCATTCCTAACTGTTGATAGGCAAGTTCTAGATTATCCTTATCTTTAGGAGCACCGCGAGGTTTGTTTGGTATAACTATCCACCAATTCGCTTTTCCTGATATCCCCTCAGGGTACGTAAGATATACCACTTGGATTGCAGTATCAGCAAATATGAATGAGTCAAACTTTCTGTAACGTCTGGTATGATTAACCTCGGGATATGGGATAAATTTAGGATAACGTAGCCCCCGAGGAACATTCGGGTTGAACCACTCATAATTAAAAAGTACACATTTTTTAATTGGCTCACCCGTAAATTCGACACGAATAATTTCGTGAAGTATACCATAATAATCCCCTGATATTTCATCACCTTCGCCAACTCCTTTGACACACACGCCACATTTATATGTTGCTTTACCTTCATTTCTAGCCTTAGTATGAAACCAGTAACCATTAACTTTATACCCAAAAAAATATTCCACTATCACAATCGGTCTATGAGATAAGTTCACCAAAAAATCTTGCCTCTCATCATTAAACACCCGATAAGAGCTGACCTCTGAAGAAAAAAAGAAGGTAATCTTTGTTAGAGTTACAAAAATGTTTTTTAGGAGTTGAAGGTTACTTAAGAAGAATTACTTACATTACACTTAAACCATTGTGTAAAATTTGCCTCGATAAACAAGTCAACTTCCACATCACTCGCGTTTGGATTATGGCCGCGAAATTGATGTCTGAGCCAACTGTAATGTTTAACGAATGAAATTAATTATTATTATTCAACAATTATTAAGTATTCAAATGAAACTTTCAGTAAACTTTCAGTAACTGATATACTTACTCTAAATATGGTTGCACTTCATCATAATTCAGTAAAATGTGAAGGCGAGCGACACAATACTCCGATTCAGTAAGATATCTTTTTCCTTGATTTCCAAATGGAGTACCCTTACGATTGAACACCGAAAGAGCACGCATTTGTGGCTCAGGTTGTTGCATACCCTCATTACGCCCAACACTTGGGCAATGCAGGCTTGATTGAAAATAATACTCAACGAAATGTTTTATCTCAAATGCTAAGTATGCGTGAACCATAAATGCCTCCACACGAGCTTTATTCTTTACCGTAGGCTTCAACCAGCCAAAGTACCACTCAAAAGGATACATCCATCGATATTGAACAGGACCACCCAACAAAGCTTCTTCGGCTAAATGAATCGGCAAATGTTCCATGACATTCTAAAACTAGGAGGGAAAACTCTTTCCAACTTACAAAGAATTATAGCAATGTTCTTATTCATCTCTTTCAGCATGCTAACATGCAACTCACTGGAGCATAGGTTTCTGAAAAATTCACTCAATTTGACCAAGGGTCCCAACACATCTTCCGGAAGAGCAGCGAAAGCTATTGGAAGAAGATTCTCCAAAAACACATGATGATCATAACTTTTCATATTTTACAACTTTGTGTTAGATGGATCCACCCAATTTCCCACATTAGAACAATAACCATCAGGCACATGAACCTCCCGCAACCATTGGCAGACAATCCTTTTTTGAGGTAATGACAGTGCAAACTTGGCTTTTGGCGTACACAATCTATTAGTTGACCCTCTTGTAGCCAAGTTTAACTCTTGCCAACTACACAGAATAGACATATCCATTCTTACTTTGATATCATCCTTTGTTTTTCCGGGAACATTCATTACTGTGCTTATAATATTTTCACTGAAGTTTTTCTCAATATGCATAACATCAAGGTTATGCCTCAGAAGTTGATGCTTCCAATACGGAAACTCCCAAAAGATACTTTACTTTGTCCAATTATGTTCATTTTCCTCAAATCTCGGAATTTGAAAATGGATATCTGCAATCACTTTAGGCAATCTCAATACTATATCAGATAATATTTCACCAGAAATCCTTTGGGGAGGGCCAATGTATATGCTCTTCCCTTTACAAAAAGCAACTTTATTAGCTCTAAAACAGTGATTCTGAGGCAAGAATCGACGATGGCAATCGAACCAAGATGGCTTTCGGCCATGCTGTAACTGGAATGCACAATTTTGGCGCATACAGACCGGACATGCTAACAACCCATGAGTACTCCAACCGGATAACATGCCATATGCGGGAAAATTATTAATTGTCCACATCAACGCGACATGTAATCTAAAAGTTTCCTCGTATGAAACATCAAATATATTAACCCCAACATTCCACAGCATTTTCAACTCATCAATTAAGGGTAGCAAGTACACATCAATCCTGTTCTTTGGATTTGTTGGACCCGGAATAATACAACTTAAGGACATGTATGGGGTAGTTATGCACATATCTAGAGGCAAGTTATAAGGTGCAACAACAATTGTCCACATAGAATACGATCTTCCAGACATGAAAAATGGTGTGAAACCATCAGCACAAAGACCTAACCTTACATTCCGAGGCTCTGCTGCAAAGTTTGGATACTTTTGGTCGAAATGCTTCCAAACTAATCCATCCGACGGATGCCGGAGAACACCTGATTCTTGGCGGTGCTCATGATGCCATCTCATATGGACGGCAGTCCTTTTCGACGCATACAGTCGTTGCAATCTTGGGATTAAAGGCAGGTAGTGCATTTTTGCATATGAAACAACCTTATTACCTCGTTGGTTGGATTTCTTTGGTAAATATCTTGCATGTCCACAAAATTTGCATGCGGACATCCCCTCATCCTGTTTATAATAAAGCATGCAACCATTCGGACAACAATCAATTTCCTGAACATCCATACCTAAATCTCTCACTTTTCTGAGCTGCTGATGATAATTTTTTGGAATGCCACTTTCAGAAGGGCATATATCTTTCATCAGGTCAACAACTTCGTTGAAACAACGTTGAGACATGTTGTTCCCGATTTAATACTAAGTAGCCTCACAGATGTTTCAAGTTCAGTTATGTTACACCCTTCATACAACGGTCTTTGGGCAGATTCAAGCATAGTGTAAAATGCCTCAGGATTTGCGTCATGATGGCTACTCATGTTCATTTCATTAGCTTGGAAGGCAGCATGAAGCATGTTCTCCATATGATTATGATCGTTGTGATCGTAATCAAAATTCATAGAATGTGAACTACTTGCACCCCCTGCTTCCGAATTATCTTCTTCTCCATGACTTGTCCAATACCAATAATTCTTCACAAACCCCTTTCTATACAAATGAGACTTTACAACGTCAGGTGTAAAATATTGCATATTCTTGCACTTCACACATGGACATCTATAAACTCCATTAATTCTATACTCCTCCTGATTTCGTGCAAATTCATCAAACATATTAACTCCCATCAACCACTCATCTCTAAGTCCATGTCCATTAGGATTTCTTCTCCTATACATCCATTGACGATGCAACGGCCCATCCATATGTTGCTAATATGATTTCCTTAATTGTTATGTAAACTACAATTAATTGCAATAAAAATCTTTTAGAAATCTATTTAACCAGTTCAACATATATATATATATATATATATATATATATATATATATATATATATATATATATATGAATTACATAAAAATATATTTAATAGAACTATTAAATATATCATAACATACCTAATTAAGCATCAAACATAAATTACATAATTTATTTCACACTTAACATACTTAAACAAAAAATAAACATATTTAACATACTTAAACAATTCAACCAAAATTTCACATCACTACATTATTTGTAAAAATAAATGTAATCAAGCATCAAACACAAATAACATTATTACTTCGTACTTCATCCAAATAAATAAATCCAAACAAAATTAATAAGATATAATATAATTAACATAATGAGCAAACTTCAATTAATATATACTTAACACACCTCAATATATACTTAACATACCTAAAAAACTACACTTCACATACTTACAGAACATTAATATATATCACAAATCAAACAAAATACAAACACACTTAGGAAATTATTATAAATGTACATACTTATCATATTTTACTCCCTAAAACAAAACACATTACACATGTCTAATATACTTCAACATTTTATAATAATTATATAATTATTATAAATGTACATACTCATCATATTTTACTCCACTTATTCAAATCGATACACTTCACAAATAAAATTAAAATTTAACATAATTCACATTCATATTTGACGAAAAAATAAATTTAATATTAAACGAACCAAATCATACAAAAAATTAACCATATCTCAAAAAAAAGAATATTATTCACATACTTACCAAAAATTAATATACACAACAAATCGAACAAAAAATAAACATACCTAACATTCTTAAACTATTTACCAAAACAGAACATATATTGCACATACTTACGTACTCACAACTATTTCAATTATTCAAATCAACATACATTACATATTAAATTAAAGTTGCATTATACTTTTTCCCTATCCAAAAAATTCTCACAAAACCTAAAATACAACAATTAATGTAATTAAACATATATGCTAAAAATAATAAATTTAACATAACAATATTATTTTTCCACATAAGCCTCATTAAGCATTAACCACAAATTAAACAATTTATTTCACATTTCATCTAATTAAACAAACCCACACAAAAATAACAACATACTATTAACATACTTAGCAAACTTAAATTAATATATACTGAACATACCTAAATATTGTAAAAATATAAGATAAATTCTTAACATATCAAACAAATCATAAAAAAAATAAACATACCTCAAAAAGCATACATGCTTAACATATTTAACATTTTATACTAAACAAACTTGTTTTACTTAAATTATTCACATTAATAAAACATATTATACATGCTTAACATATTTAACATTTTAAAATAATTAAATAATTATTTCAGATGTGCAGACTTAACATATTTTACTCCACTTATTCTAATAAACATATTTTATAAATTGAATAAAAATCTAACGCAATTCACATTCATATTTTATAGAAAAAATAAATACATCAAACTAAACAAACATGTTTCAAGATTAAAATTCACAAAAATGAACATCACATACCAAATTAACACAATTTTAAAGCGCAACAATTCTACTAACCTTTAAAACCCGAAAAATCAAGCGTGTTACCGGTGAAAACAGCGGCGGCACTAGCGGAGGCTGCGGCAAGGCTGCGGCGGCGGCGACGGCGGCACTGACAGCGTTCATGGCGGCGGCCAAACATAAAAAATAGGACCGTGTAAAATATCAATTAACTTAACTATTTCAACTTTAAACAACAAATTAACAAAAAAAACATCACTTACCGTTCAATTTTCCGGCCACTCAAACCTTCAAGCTTCACTTTCTCTCTCTTCCTTCTCCTCCCTCTCTTTCTCTTCGAACCTCTTTCTCTCTCTAATATTTCAAACGCCCGGCGAAACAAACCCCTCCCCAAAATTTAAAACCAACAAGCTGAGCCTCGCCCCGAGATCTATGCTATACCGACGGAAATACCGGCTCCATCCGACGGGATTCCATCGGAATTTCCGTCGGACTCCATCTGTTTTTCCGTCGGGTCTTCTGATATTTTCCGATGAACGTACCTCGCGTCGCTTTTTCTGTCGGAGTTTAACATCATTTTTGTAGTGAGATTTCTCACCAAAAACAAAAAGTTTGAAAAAATGGACCATGACTTATCATCCTAACGTCATTTAAGAGTCTTACAGAATCTCCTCTACCTTTGACATGTGTAATACTACCATGTTGCTTCCTCCTTGGAGCTTTTTTTTTTTTTTTTGGGAAACAAAATGAAATATCTGACTGCTGTCGTCCTGGCCTGCATGGCTAGTCTGTAGATGTTCGAACTAAAACTCCGCTAACTTTCCTAATAACTAATCTAGAGAAATTACAATAAAGTGCCTGCGCTGATGATAATAGAAGTACAGTTCGGCGATGTCTAATACTTGGATCACCTATTTGGCATAGGAGCTCCACAGAGTTTTTCCTTATTTCAACCTTTTCCTAATGTTTGGCATTGGCCTAGTTGAGCGCATCTTCCACAACGTCAGCTTCATTTGAATTTCTAACCATTTGAATAGACATAGCAAGCCAATCTCTTTTTCACCACTATAGCCTTCCATGACCCAGGCAGCACCTTCTCTAACTGAGCTAGGTTGCCAAGCCCCGTCTACCATAGTAGTCCCTTTCCTTGTTGTTCTCCCATGTCCTAATCCTTTATTCCTAGTCCCCCCCAACCTTTAAGTCAGCTGGGCTTTACACTTGGCCTTATAGACTTGTGCTAATGGAGACCATTGGTTTAAGTGGATTCTCCTGGCTTGTCTCATTAATAGTGCCTTATTCAAGTTACTTGCTTCCCTTATTCCTGGTTCCACCTACGCTTTTAGGTAAGAAAAGGATGTCATCCTTCTTTCAATGAATTTTCTGTCTGTTTACATTTCCTCCCCAAAAGAAGCTCACCATCAACGCATTAATAGTCTTGATTATTTTCTCCAAAATTTTATAAACCAAAAAGATGTGTTGATTGAGGGAAATGAGGACTCCATTAATTAATGTGAGTCTTCTTATGGCATTCAACAGCTTGGCCTTACGTATATGACTTAAACCTTCTATGTATATTATCCACTAGAAGTGTGAAACATACCTTTGTGTATCATGGGTGTTGTCCCTAAATATTTCTCAAAGGTCTCTACAATGTTGAAATTGTGGAACACCTGTAGCATCTGCTTGTCTTCGTCTAATAGGTTATCTAAAGATAGAATTGCTTACTTGCTACTATTGATCATGCACTGCAAAATTTCTCTGAGATGTTCTTCAAATTAAATGTCTCCATAACACTCGCCTCTAAAAAGATTGTAACATCATCTGCAAAGAAGAGATGGGACAATTGGGGGTACAGCACACCTGTGCTCCTCTTAGTGCTTATTTCTTTTAGGTTTCGATTAGATTTGCTGAGAGGATTTCTATACATAATAGGAAAAGGTACAACGAGAGTGGATCTCCTCACCTTAGTCCTACTTTTGGTTGGAAAGGGCTCATTCGCTGACCATTGATGAGAACAGAATACATTCCATGGTGACATAGTGCATGTTCAATTTCACCCACTTGTCTTGGAAATCGAGTGCTTCAAGCGTTGCCTTTAGGAAGCTCTAGTCAACTGTATCACATGACTTACTCACCTTAGTGTCCATCAAAAAAAAAAATTAGTTTGCCCTAGTTGTTCGACTTGGTAAATGATAGCACTTCATGCCCCAGTAGGCAGTTACTTGTAATGTGTCGATAGAAGGCATTCTAATCAGGCCCTGTCTATTTCCATATAGCTAGCACATTATAGAGACTAATGGGATAAAAGTCTTCACCCATCTATGGATCTCCAAACTCAGGAGTACAAGCAATTACGGTGTTATTATTTGCTCGGGAAAGTTGGCTGTGTTTAGTGCTTTAACTACTGCTTTCCCCAACTTCTTGCTTAACAAGGGCCTACATTTCCTTACAAAACTCCACTGGAACTCCATATGGGCCTAGTAGATTATGTTTGCCCATTTGAAAACATGTTGTTTTAATCTCCTCCAATTTTAAATCTTTATGGAAAAGGATTAGGTGTTCCTCCTATGGTCTTGGGTTTATCTTTTACCAAATCCATTCCGGTAGATCTCCCTTCTCGAATGTTCATCCTTCAGACCAAGTAGAGCTTTGTACTCTTTCAATGACAGTTCCCTAATCTCATCATCCTCGTAGACCCACCCTTTCTATAGAAAAGATCCCATTAATTATGTTGTAAGTTTGTCACTCCTTGAAGCTTCTGAAGAAGAATTTGAAACATTGGTCCCCCAGTGACCATAAATTCACTTTCCTTCGTTGCTGCCAATGTCCCCTCATCATATTATAGGATTCCTCAGATTTGCCTCTCGCTGTATAAAATTTGCCAAGGTTGAGTCATTTAGTCCTAACTCTTCAAGGTCTAAGTGCCTGAGCCAGTTTTTGTTGCTCATTTAAGCCCTTTTCGGCAAAGTTAGATGTTTAATGGCTATACCTATTTAGGCAGCGGATAGTTGTTTGCATAGTGGATAGCCATTGCATTTTAGCTATTATTAGGTAGCTGGTTTATTAGTCATTCCGAGAATATGTATTTGTTTGAATTAAATATTGGAGAAGCAGACTGTTGTTGTTGTTATTATTATTATTATTGTTATTATTATTATTATTATTATTATTATGAAATTTGTGCGCATTGATTGCCGAGACATAAATTTTTAAGTGATAACGCCATAATACATGCATTTTCAAATCATGAACACAGCAAAGGGTTTTATTTCCACTGCACAGCTGAAGGTAGCAACCAATTATATTCATGATCTGCTACTCAACATGATAAAAAAAATTTTAATCATCAATAAAAGGAAAGTTAGGCAATCAATGAAAGTAAGGGACATTGCTTTGAGGGTGAAACATTAACCCTCATAGCGCTTCTAAAACATTAATTAAAATGCCATGTGCTACTATGAAACATTGATTTACCAAACAGTTCAAATAGAAAGAAATAGAGCTTTGACTTAGTCAAAATACTAAATGCTACCTAGAATGTTATTGATGAACAGAGTCTTAACAGTGGTCCATCCTACTTTGATTTTCCACTATAGACACGAGTCCTTACACACAAAATGTGATTTTGTGAGATTGGCTGGAACCAATTTGAGTGTATTGTTTACACACTGTTTGGCCCAATTTCTTCTAAAGTATCGTAGAGTTCTTCATAGCACAAACCTATGCTTCCATTTAACAAAATATCCTCTTTGTGTTCTCCTCTTTGTTGATGACGGTTTTTAGGGGAGTATGGTTTGAAAAGTGAACGAGATGTTGATGACATAGGAATAGGTAAAGATTTCAGTTCGGTGATATATAGGCTCAGTCCAATTTTTCAACAATGGTGGCTTGCCCTTCCCTATTGTTAGTGCAAATAAATCTTGGCTCCGTGGAAGGAATGGGAGCCATCCCCAATCTATTTTTCCAGAGGACCTAGGAGTCCTAGTCTTGAAGATAAGGATTTCCTCCTGGTTTATCATTCTCATCATCAACTTGTTTGAAATTCCCCTAATATCAAATACGGTTCCCCAAACTCTCCAGAACATCAGCGGTAGAATCCCATGTCTAGGGTCGACATTCTACCATTGGATTACCATACATAGAGCACAACAACCAAATTGTACAACCCATTTTAATAATTGAACACACCACTAAATTGTTGTTATTTGAAACAAGGCACATATTAAGCCCTTTCTTAGACAAGGCAGACTCCACCCATCCTCCCCATTGGATCCACCATACCCAATATAGAAATACCAGAACTAGAAACATAAGCTATCCACATCATAAACTTTTTTCAAAGTTTCAAATACTATACATCACGTTGTGCATGCAGAGCATCCAAAGCGCACAAGTTCTCGAGTGATGAGCGTGTTCTTACCCTACTATGGGCATCAGATATTAAATTTTCAATCAAGTAAGATGATCAATATTTAAATCCTTTATTTGGTACAGGTAATTCTTCTATCGAAGTAGCTAGAGGATCAAAGACTCAAACATCCTTATCCTATTCTTTTGCTTGCCTCTAAGTTGAGTCATTCTTTTGCTTGCCTCCAACTTGAGTCTTTGCAAATCAGAGGTTGTAATTCCTCTTCTTTTTCGATGACAATGCTCCTGCTTAATTGAAATTCGTAAAACGAGGATGAGGTAACATGGTTGTCATTACTTTCATATGAATACAACATGAATGCTTTCTTTAATATTAGTACTTTTATTGCAAACTTAGCAATTACTGTCATATGAATACAACATGAATGCTTTCTTCAATACTAGTACTTTTATTGCAAACTTGGCAAGTTTTATTATGAGATAAGTATCCCATATAGAAATGCCTTCTTCATTCCCTATATTGAATTCGCCAATATTAATCTTACCTTTACTGTGAATGTATCTCCTTAAAAATTTGAAGTAAGATATATTTGGTGTCTTTCCTTTAGATAGTTCATAGGGTTTAATCTAGCATCTATTGAGAATGTACTTGGCTGTATTTATGGCTTCTGCCTAGAAAGACTTTGGAAGATCATATTTGCAAATCATGGTTCTTGTCATATCTTCAAGAGTTCTGTTTTCTCTTTCAAATTGTCCGTTTTGTTGTGAAGTTCTTAGAGTTAAGAAGTTATAAGATATGCCATGTTTGTCACAGTATTCAATGAAACCTTCTTGCTCGAATTCATTCCTATAATCACTTATGATGGCTATTACCATAGACACTTTGACACTTGCTTTTGTTTGATTAGTCTGACAAATACTCTGAAGATTTTAGTCTAATCCTTCCAAAACTCTATTCATGCGTATTTATAGCAATCATCAACAACAACAAACAAATACTTGCTTCCTCTTAGACTCTAAATTCTGGTGGGTCCACATAAGTTAATGTAAGATAGTTCTAAATGTCCAAAGGTTGACACACACTTAATAGACTTCAAGGACGCTCCATTTGTTTTCCTCTATCATCTGCATTCTAGGCTGTATTCTCTGTGGACCTATGCATGGGTAATACTCTCAGTGGTTCATGTTTTAAAATTTTTTCTATGGTGTGTGTATTCGCATGCTCTAGTCTTCTATGCTAAAGCCAACATTCATCATGATGCACTTTAAGAAAAGCAAGATTTTTCTTATTTAATATCATCTAGGCATACAACATAGATTTCATGTATTCGTGGTTTGGAGATTATTTAAATTTTCCTGTGCCAAAGTTGATGGCATTAGTTCTAGACGAGGTGAAAACTACTTTATTTCTTTTGTCACATGTTCGGTTCTTAACCAGGTAAAGCTGTGACCTTTATTACACTAGATTTTAGCTCATAAATAACCTCTAAATTAGCCAATTAATAGTTTCTTGTGTTTTGTAGGTATAAATGAGAGAAAAATTCCAACTTAGAGTAAAGCCCAACCCACCTTGAAGCCTGGCTAAAAAGGAGTGCCAAATTCAACAAGGGAGTGCCAAGAATTAGTAAGGGTGTGCCACGAAATAGAATGTAGAAAAAAGAGGGGGCTAGAGATTTCACATGGGGGCCCCGTGCCATATGGCACGACTTTAAAGCGATGACGTAAGAGCTTTCAAATGGGGTTTTTTTGGCTCTTTTAGGTTAACTTCGGTATTAGGAGCTATTTTCTCCCCCTAGCTTAGTTTTATAGACTCTCTCATTTCTATTAATGAAAACCTAGAAAGTTTAAGCTTTTGAATGAGTTTTTTTTGTAATTCTCTTGTGCTTTCTTCCATTAATGCACAATCTCAGTTTCTCTCTCCTGAATCCCTCCAAAAACTCTACTTTTAAGCTACTTCAATCTACCCTAAATATGGGTTTGGTTTATTGGGGCTTGTGGGGGGATTTGGGACTCAAACCTAAGGGATTTGAGACTAAATCCACCTCTCAAACCTCAAACAGCCCTTTTCTTCATTCCCCTTCCTTTATCTTGATCATCAATACAATAAAGTTGGATTGATATCTTGCAAACATGACAAACCATTGCTACAGGAGATATTGATGATTGAATGTGGTTGGAGATTTCAATTTGCCAAAGACCTTGATCATCAATTTCTGCTAAAGTATGGGTAATCTTCTCTCTTTTCATTTTTTAATTGTATTTCCTAGGATTAGTAGAAATCTAGGTTAGTTTTTATTTCTGCGGTGATCCATTGAGGAATGTTGGTGCTATGTTGATGGACATGTCATGCCACGAGTCTGTCGAGCCCCGATCACCCTATTTTTACTTGCTACGTGTTACCTAAATGTGCATAGTGATTGTTAGTTAGGTTAGTCTAGTTTTCATTGTTATTACTAGCTTTGGATCTTTAGTTGTAGAAAAAGTAGACTAAATTTGCATGCTAGATTAGTTTAGTGAAGTTACATCAAAACCCCATATCTCAATTAAATTAATCTTAAGCCAATCACAAATCATCCTTGACGATAACTTTTACTCTCTCTTACCACCTTAAAATCACTATGAACAAATTCGCACCATCGTTGAGGATGATGGTGTTAGATTCACCTTTGACTTAGGCTTAATTGTTGTACATAGCTTAATTTTGGTCATGCAGAAGAAATCCAAAAATAGTTTTAAAAAAAAAATAAAAAGAGCAAATGAACGAGTGCTTGGACAAGGTTGTGTAGTTATGGGAGGTTAGTTCCCATTGAAGTTTCACTACCCCACTCCTTGGCAACCCTAACCACAGCACTTAATTTTAAAGAAATGTCGGAGGATTAAGCTCAAGGATCTCTCCTTCCTCCTCTTCCGGCTCCGAGGAGCCTAAACCAAATCTTCTCCCACCAAGTTCAACTAACCCTTCTTGTTTTCAAATCTCTCAACTTGGTAGGGATGTCCAGTTCTCTTTTACTCTTTAATACATGACCATGCTTCTTAAATTCAATGGAGATGGTGATTATCGATTTTTAAGTGAATTTCAGGAAGTATGCTCGATTATGCAATTTCCTCATGTGCCCCAGGACATTGTTAGGTTGTAGTTCATTCCTTTTGCATTAAAAAGACTCGACAAAAAAAGGGATGCATAGCCTCCCGACAAACTCCATTTCCATATAGGATGGGTTTGTGATGGTTTTCTTAAGAAAGTATTTCCCAAACTATGAAACCATGAAATTAAGGAATGAAATCAACCACATGTCCAACTTCAGAAAGAGTCCTTTTGAAAGTGCTTTGAAAGAATTAAGCTCTTAGTTGCTCAATGTCCACATCATGGCCTAGAATGTTGCGTTTGTACTAAATAAGTATGAGGGGCTTGACCAGGCCACGAGGACCACAGTGGAATCTATCTGCCAAGATGGATTCTTAAACAAGAGTGAGACCGAGAAATGGGATTTTCTAAAAGAATTAGCAGAAAAGTCCTTACAATGGAAAACCACTAGGGATGAGAGTTTAGGTCCGATAATCAATAAACAAAAGTGAGGGATTCATGTGGCGGCAGATGCCACATATACTCACGCTAGATTTGCCACCATAGAAAGTATGTTGAAGGGTTTTGTGTTGTCCTAAACATTGATAAACTTTCCCCCTCCCCAAATGGTTTCATGTTCTCTACGTCAATGCAATGATCATTCCTATAATGCCCCCAAATTGCTAATGACATGATTGTTGAATTAGTATATTCAGTTTTGATGACAACAAACCCAAGTGTAAAATGCTCTTAAGTAATGTTGCTCCAAACAAAGTTCTCCAAACAGGCATACACTGTTATTTTCAATATGCGTCTTAACTTGTTTGCTGAATGTTGAGAACAAGTCTTAAGAACAGGTCTCATACCTTGATGACTCACACTCAAGTCAAGAACACCACCTCGATGAGTTGATTGTGTGTTAAGATCAGTTCCTGAACTCAAATAATACAAGAACAACCTGGCAAATAGGCTAGGTGTTTCAAGGACAATCCAGCAAACAGGCCTTTCTGAACTCAAGCGATACAAGAACAACCTAACAAACAGGTTGGTCTAGGTGGTTGGGGCAGCGTATTCGTCTTGAACAAGATGACTGGAGCTACAACAAGATGTCTTGGGTAATTTAGGTTTTATTTTTTAGACTCTTGTTAATATGCCAATCTTGAAAAGTCTCTAACTAACCACTCTTGAATTGGTTGCGCTATTTGCTTCAGAACACCAAGTTTGAACAACCCTGTAAACAGGGTACCTAGGGTGTTTCTGAACTGCAACGGCCAAACCCGGTCACTTTGGAAAACTTATTTTGGTTGGCCAAAAGCTCTAATATATTTTGATAAAATTCCAAGACAGCAATTTAAGCTGTAGGAAATCTTTTGATATGAAAATCACTTGGGAGATTTGCAAAACTGATTTTGGAAAATATTTACCAAAACCGAAAATATTTCTCTCTTATCCTTTGAAAAGTGATTAATTCAAAATTCAAGCTGAGATTCTTTTCCAGGTATTTCACGGCTATTTTTAAGGGGAAAAGATAGTCTTTTATCCTTCAAAATCAAATCCCTGCAATATTGGGAAACTCTATCCTCAATGGATCTTTTAGCCGTTGAAATTCTCTGTGCTAAGCAAAAATCTCTCTTTGCTAAACATAGCTGATTTTATCACTTCTTCTTGTTTTTGACCGTTGGATTTTTTGTTTAAAAACTCAACATTTCACTCCCATTCATGAGAGAAGAAAAAACGAGAAACATACACAACATACGCAAAAAGGGAGAAGTGCAAAAGTGGTTTTTCTAGTGAGAAGAATTTTTCGAGCTACTCTTGAGAAAAGAAAAACCGAGACAAGTTGTGTTTAAGCTGAGCTTTCAAGATATTGGCATACTAGGACCTCATTGTACCTTACATCTGCTTAAATCAGAAGCACCCCCGTAAGGTGTTTTGTAACCCTGATCTTGGATCAGAAAAGTGAGTGAGTGGTCCTCAGTCGTGTGGACTTTGGACGTGTCCAATCTGGTGAGATTTGGACGTGGTGTAACCTTTCTTAGAAAAGAAGGTTACGTGGTTGCAAGTTGTAACAAGGTGTGTTACATTTGTAACGTGTGAAGCCCGTTAGTGAAAGTGGTTAAATCCTACACGAGGTGGGTCGTGGTTTTTCACACCTCAGTTGGGTTAGAGGTGTTTTCCACGGAAAAATTGTGTGCGCTTTATTTCCGCATTTATCTTGTTGATTTTCGCCTTTGAGCAAATTAAAAACATATGGTGCAAACAAGTCAGAAGGTTGTTTGTAATTCAAGAACAACCTCTGCAATCAGGAGGGTGTTTGTCAGTAAGTACGCGAAAATCGAACACCACAATTCACCCCCCTCTTGTGGGTAAGTACTCCTAAATTCAACAAGTGGTATCAGAGCAGGTTCTCTCACAAAAGGGCTAACACCTTGAGAGATTCTGAAGATGAGTACACTACAAGGAATCCTTGAAGGGCAATCTATTACTCGGCCACCCTATTTCAATGGCCAACATTATAGTTGGTGAAAGAATAGGATGGAGAACGATATTCAGGCAGAAGATTATGAGTTGTGGATGCTCATCAAGAATGGGCCCCTTGTTCCCACCAAGGTGCTTGAAGATGGTAAGAAGGTTCCCAAGGAACCCATAGAGTTTGATGCTGAAGACTACAAGAAAATGGAAAAGAATGCCAAGGCCAAGAATCTATTATATTTTGGCCTAAGTCCAGATGAATATACACGTATCTCAGAGCATGAGTCAGCCCAGGAGATATGAAATGCCCTCCAAGTAGCTCATGAAGGAACAAGTCAAGTCAAACAATCACGTATTGAGCTACTCATGAGGCAATATGAGTTGTTTGATATGGGTGATCGTGAGAACGTGATGGATATGTACACACGCTTCACCCACATAACAAACGAGCTAAAATCCCTGGGAAAATCCTTCACCACAGAAGAGCTGGTGAGGAAGATTCTAAGGATTTTGCCTCGGTCTTGGGAAGCGAAGGTGACAGCCATCCAAGAAGCTAAAGACATGAACAAGATCACCCTCGACGAGTTGATTGGCAATCTTCAAACCTATGAACTCAGAAAGAACTCACAACAAAAAGAGGAGCAGAAGAAGGATCGTGGGCTTGCCTTGAAAGCACAAGAGGATGATGACTCTGACCTTGAGGATGAAGAGATGGCCTTAATGACACGAAAGTTCAAGAAATTCTTTAAAAAGGTCAAAGAAAACAGCAGAAGAAAGGACTTCAGTAAATCCAGAAACACCCCCCGAGAACAGTTTACAGGGTGTTTTAAATGTGGCAAACCAGATCACCTTGTGAAAAACTGCCCTCTGCTTTGAGAAGAGCAGGAGTTCGAACAACCCAGAAAACAGGTTCGAAAACAACCTGTGAACACCTCAGGCAAAAGATTCTCGAAGGCTATGCTTGCTGCCTGGGGAGACTCTTCTGAGGATGAAGGTGAATCTGAAAGTGAAGGAGATGCTGTAGCTCTCATGGCACAAAGTGACTCAGACTCAGATGATGAATCCACAAACAGCTTGACTGATCTCAAGAACAAGGTACGTGGTCTCAATAAAGCAACTCTCGAAAAACTTTTGTATACCTTGATGGATACTTGTGCTGAATTGAAACGAGATGTCCGAGACCTAGAACTAGAAAATGAGATCCTTAAGAATGAGAAACTTGAGGCTGAAAGAGAAATTCTAGCTTCACATCAAACCATAAATGACCTTAGGGAGACCTTGATCTTGAACGAAGTAAAATATACCACCAATCAAGCCAAGGCTGAAAAGGAAACCCTTGAGCTTAAAGAAAAGGTCGAAGTTTTGCTTGCTGAAAACAAGAACCTGTCGGCTAAAGCAAAACGCACAGAACACGACCTTGCCACAAACAGGTTGTGGAACAAGTCCTCACAAGCCCTTGATTGGTTAAACACTCACCACAGTCGAAACAAAAAGGGACTTGGATATAAGCCTAAACGAACCGTTTACCCAATCCATAGAAAGTATGTGGGATTACCTGAAAACATTGTTTGCTTTCATTGTGGTAAAACTGGTCACTATCAATATTCATGTCCTTCAAGAAGGTATGCCATTGAAAAGAATGAAAGGTATGTGAAACAAATCTGGATTAGGAAAGATGAGCTTTATTTGTCTAAAAGAATGGGACCCAAGTGGATCTGGGTTCCCAAAACTAACCCTTGATTTGTTTTGCAGGCTGAAGTGAGAGAGAACAACCCCACAAACAACCCAGCAAACAGGGTAAGAAACACCCTGGCAAATAGTTCAGAAAATAACCTTGAAAACAGGCAGCTGTGGTATGTTGATAGTGGGTGTTCGCGGCATATGACCGGAGAAAAATCAAATTTTCTCTCACTTACAGCTTCAACCGGTGGGAGCGTGGCTTTTAGAAACGGCAAGTCTGGGACAATTGTCGGTATAGGTAGCATTGGTAAAACTCTCTCCCACTCAATTGATAATGTGCACTTAGTTGATGGTTTAAAGCATAATTTACTAAGTGTGTCCCAACTGTGTGACAAGAACAATCTAGTGGTGTTCTCACGAACACATTGCTTGGTTGTCAATGCCAACACAGGAGACGTTGTGTTAAAGGGGAAGCGTCACAAAAATGTTTACAAAGTTTGTATTTCCACACTTCTCCAAAACAACCTGACTTGTTTGAGTGCTGTGAATGATGATATAATGCTCTGGCACAAGAGACTAGGTCATGCGAGCCTTACTCTTTTAAACAAACTTGTTTCCAAAGACTTGGTTGTTGGACTACCTTCCATCAAGTTTAATGATGACAGGGTATGTGAAGCTTGTGCAAAAGGAAAACAAGTCAGATTATCTTTTAAATCAAAAAGGTGTGTTAGCACTACCCGACCTCTTGAATTATTACACATTGATCTATGTGGTCCTATGAGGATAACAAGTAGAGGTGGGAAGAGGTATGTGCTTGTCATAGTGGATGATTACTCTCGATTTACTTGGACCCTATTCTTGGCCTCCAAGGATGAAACTTTTGAGAATTTTATTGCCCTTCTCAAAAAGGTTGAAAAGAGAGTAGGACACTCATTGGTTAGCTTGAGGTTTGATCATGGTACTGAATTTGAAAATATAAGTTTTACAAAATTTTGTAATACGCATGGTGTTGATCATAACTTCTCGGCCCCAAGAATACCCCAACAGAATGGGGTGGTTGAGCGCAAAAACCGCACCCTAGAAGACATGACTAGGATAATGCTCATTGCTAGTGGTCTTCTTAGAAACTTTTGGGCAGAAGCTTTGAACACATCATGTTACATTATGAATAGATGTATGATTAGACCTATTTTGAGCAAAACTCCCTACGAACTCTTCAAAGGCAGAAAGCCCAACATTATGCATTTAAGAACATTCGGATGTAGGTGTTTTGTGCATAATAATGGGAAGGATGCATTAGGAAAGTTTGATCCCAGGAGTGATGAGGCAATATTTCTCGGTTATTCCTCTCACAGCAAGGCATACAAAGTCTTTAACAAAAGAACATTGTGCATTGAGGAAAGTGTGCATGTGCTTTTTGATGAATCTAACACTTTGAATAAGAATGATGCACAGGAAGAAGAGTTTGAATTAGGTCTTATCCGAAAAGAAGTGTTGCCCCATGAGAGACAAGGTAAGAACACCATGGAGACAACAGGCCCAGAAGTTGTTCCTCAAAACGGCAGGCAGGGTGAACACCAAGCAGGGGGAAACACCGTTAAACCCTGTTCGGGACCATGTTCTTCAGGAACAGGCTTACAAACAGGGGCAGAAACAGGCTCAGGAGGTGTTCGTGAGCCTGATTCTCCAAATATTCCGGCTAGAGTAGAGCATGTGTCTGTGGATCCACTTACTCCACGAACATGGAAGCACCATAGTTCACACCCCCTTGATCAAATTCTGTCTGATATTAACAGAGGAGTGCAAACTAGGTCAAGCTTAAGAATTTCTGTGCTTTCTATGCTTTTGTCTCTAACATTGAGCCAAAGAATGTGAATGAAGCTCTTGCAGATTCAGATTGGGTCACGGCAATGCAAGAAGAGCTCCATCAATTTGAAAGAAACAGAGTATGGCACCTGGTACCTAAACCTGCAGAGAGAACAATCATTGGAACCAAGTGGGTGTTCCGAAACAAACTGGATGAGTCAGGAACAGTCACTAGGAACAAGGCACGGCTGGTTGTTCAAGGGTATAACCAAGAAGAAGGGATCGATTATGAAGAAACCTTTGCACCAGTTGCTAGAATTGAGGCTATTTGAATCCTAATAGCCTTTGCAGCTCATATGGAAATCAAGCTATATCAAATGGACGTGAAAAATGCATTCCTAAACGGATACCTTAAAGAAGAGGTGTATGTCAAACAACCCCCTGGTTTTGAAAATAGTGAATTTCCTAACCGTGTTTTCAAACTTGATAAAGCTCTTTATGGTTTAAAACAAGCTCCTAGAGCTTGGTATGAACGTTTGTCAAGTTTTTTACTTGAAAATAATTTTAGAAGAGGCAAGGTAGACAATACCTTGTTTCTAAAATCTAAGGGGGAACATTTATTGATTGTCCAAATATATGTTGATGACATTATATTTGGTGCAACTCATCATGATTTATGCAATGAATTTTTAAATATGATGAGGAGTGAGTTTGAGATGAGCACGATAGGTGAGCTTAACTTTTTCTTAGGCTTACAAATCAAGCAAACTCCAAATGGCACCATGATCCATCAACAAAAGTATATCAAGGAGCTACTTAAGCATTTTGGGATGGAGTCGGCCAAATCCATAGACACTCCTATTTCTCCTTCAACCAAGTTGGTTATGGATGATAGGAGTCCCTCAGTTGAGGAGAAACTCTATAGGGGCATGATTGGGTGGCTCCTATACCTAACCGCTAGTAGACCGGATATTGTTTTTAGTGTTGGTTTATGTGCCCGTTTTCAGTCTAATCCTAAGGAAACTCATCTTAAAGCTGTTAAACGGATGCTAAGATATTTGAAGCATACACCCAATTTAGCTTTATGGTATCCTAGAGGTTGCAATTTTGATCTTGTTGGATATGCTGACGCTGACTATGCTGGATTCCTAGTTGATAGAAAGAGTACCTCAAGTATGGCTCACTTTCTTGGACTTTGTTTGGTATCTTGGGCTACCAAGAAGCAACATTCAGTTGCCATGTCCACAGCAGAAGCTGAATATATTGCAGCAGCTTCATGTTGTGCTCAACTGTTGTGGATAAGACAACAGTTTAAGGACTTTTGTGTTGACACTGGATGCATTCCTATTTTTTGTGATAACACAAGTGCAATTAACATTGTCAAAAATCCATGTCAACATAAAAGAACAAAGCATATTGACATTCGACATCATTTCCTGAGAGATAATGTTGAAAAGGGTTTAATTTCTATGAATTTTTACACAACGGAAAATCAAATTGCTGATATATTCACTAAGGCACTAGCTAGAGATCAATTTGAGAGAAATAGATTGGAACTAGGGTTGGTAAGAACACCCTGAGATACTTGTTTCCAAGACATGAACTAGGTTTGGTAAAAACAACCTCTACATCCTGTTCTCTCCCCTTGTTTGCAAATCTTATTAGCAACTGATATGATTTATGTACAATGAGTGCATACACTCGAATTGCGTGCATTTTTTTTTAATTTATACAAAGAGTGCAGCATAAGGGGATGTACTAAGGATCACTGGAGCAGCTCTGCCACCCCTAGTACCAATGAGTCAAATCAAGATCAAACGGCGAAGAACAGACAGGTATCTTGATCGAACGGAAAGAACAGGTACGTCCCTTGGTTGTTCGATGCATATGGGAATGTGTTTTCTTTAAACCTCCCTCCTTATCAAGGCACACGCCTTTAATGTTCTCACCTGTTGCAAACCTAGAGATCTTTAAAAGATTTTGGGTGCTCTCTCTCTCTTTAAATGCCCTGTTCTCAGTTCTTCTTTTCACTTGACTTCATCTCGCTCAAAAGCAAACCTTGCAAACAGCCTTAAACCCTAATCTCTCTCCTCTAGCAACAATGGCTTCCAACAACACCTCTCACTCAAAAGCCCTGGTTCTTGCGTCCTCAATCCCTGCTCCCCCTCGCCCAATCCTGTACAAGCCTTTCAGATTTCTGAAAAGCTTGTTCCTAAAGTCAGCCGGGATAGGGATGGACGATATTCCCTTCAATTGTGGAAGGGAATTGGCGTTTCTTGTGGGGTCAGTTGCATGTCCCATTAAAGTAGAGTCAGAGGGTGCACCATCGGGGCCTCAAGACAAAATCTTGGAAACCCCTGAAGGGTTTAGTGATAATTTCGAACCCTGTTCTTTTGGGCTGTTTCCTGAAACAGTGCCAGAAACAGGGAAATACTCTTTTGACGCCGTGTGTGTGGAGGATCTGAATGTCGATTTTCGAGGGAATTCGAATGAGACATCAGAGGAGAGTCAGGAGAAGGATTCTCTCCCTGAGGCTGAACTCACTACTCCGGTTGCTCAAACCGGAGAGAAAAGGAAAAGGGAAAAAATAGTGGCCAGGCGCAGCAGAACGCCAAGAACAAGGCCACAACCAAGGTCTCAGCCCTCTCAAACTCCCTCTTCTCCAAAATCCTCCAAACCTTCTCGCAAATCTGCAAGAATAGCTTTTCAATCCGCTCCCCGTATCTCCAAACCCTCTGCTCCAATCATCGAGGAGATTTCCTCTTCTTCTACTGAGGGGTTCTCGAGTTCTGACTCTGAGAACACCTCTTTCAAACAGGGGACACTGGTGTTCTCCGAGTCCTCTGAAGATCAAGCCCCTCAATCAACCTCTAAACCTGCTGTGAAGTCCTCTCCTGCAAACTCACCCCTCAAAAGAAAGCCCAGAACAGCTCCCCTACTAGACGCTACCACCTCTGTTCCTCCTCCCAAACGCCCAAAGGAGTCCACTCCCTCTCCTATGTCTGACAAGCATGCGCAATTGCTTAAGCGCAATGTCGTCAGGGGGAAGGTAGTAAATGTACGTTTTTTCGAGGAACAGGGTCTGGGGGTGTTCCTGAACAAGTTGCGAGTCCAAGGCTGGCTCGAATTGTTTGCAAACACCCAGTTGGGGTGTTCTGTGCATGAGTTGCCTGAGTTTTATGCCAACTACAGTGTCACCAAAGGGGTGGTGACAAGTTTTGTGAATGGGCAAGGCATTTAGGTTGATGCGCCCACACTTGGGAAAATATTGGGGGTGCCCTCACAAGGCTTTACTGTGTATGTGAGGGAAGACAAGACTGCCCTGGCAACAGCCAGGCTCCTAGAGGTGTCCCAACGCCTCAGTCAAAAACAGGGCCTGAGAACACCCCTCTCGGTTAAGAAGGGTAAAATGACCTCCCTGCACCAACTACTGTTTATGTTCACCATCAAGAACATAATTCCGCGAGGTCAAGAGCGAAACTCAGCAGATGCCCTCGATCAATGTCTGGTGGACCTACTAGATCGGGAGGAACCAATAAACCTCCCTGCAATCATGATTCGCCACATAGGGCGAATTGCGAACACCACCCGAGCCCATGATCTTGGCTATGGGTTTCTGCTGACAAGGGTGTTTAAGCACTTTGGGATAGCGCTCACACGGAGAGTGGTGGCCCAAATCATTGGTGAGATTGGGATTGACACCCTGCTAGGGTGTGGCTATGAGGTTGGCGAAGGGTCAGTCTCCAAACAGGGTCGTCGACCACCTCGACCACCTGTTTCTGGGCAACCTTCCATCAAGGTTGAGGCTGTTCTTGAGGACAGTGCTCGCCTCAAGGATGAGCTCTCCGCCGTCAAGGCTGCTCTTGCTGAGGAACAAGCCCTCTCCGCCAAACGCCATGAAGATTTGTTTGCCCTTCTCTCCAGCCTTGCCCCCAGTATTCCTCCTCTGCAAACGAAACCACCCCCTGCTCCCTGATTGTCTAGGCTGGTCTCTAGTCTCTTCCTCCTCCTCTCTTAGTTTTGTTGTTTTGGCATTGTACTGCTTTTCTTTGCAATGAAATATCTATTTGCAATGCTTTATATGCTTTTCTTGCAACCGTCCTGTTGTTTTTGCTTTTTAATGATGCCAAAAGGGGGAAGAATAGTGTAACCTATTGACAAAGTATGACGAATGAGCCTGACCTTGACTCGATAGGGTGGGTTGACCTCTAACTCCTTGTACCTACGTGGATCCCTATCAGCATTCAATTTTTTTTTAATATGGACACTTGGTTTGTCATCATCAAAAGGGGGGAAATTGTTGAATTAGTATATTCAGTTTTGATGACAACAAACCCAAGTGTAAAATGCTCTTAAGTAATGTTGCTCCAAACAAAATTCTCCAAACAGGCATACACTGTTATTTTCAATATGCGTCTTAACTTGTTTGCTGAATGTTGAGAACAAGTCTTAAGAACAGGTCTCATACCTTAATGACTCACGCTCAAGTCAAAAACACCACCTTGATGAGTTGATTGTGTATTAAGATCAGTTCCTGAACTCAAGCAATACAAGAACAACCTGGCAAACAGACTAGGTGTTTCAAAGACAATCCAGTAAACAGGCCTTTTTGAACTCAAGCGATACAAGAATAACCTGGCAAACAGGTTGGTCTAGGTGGTTGGGGCAGCGTATTCGTCTTGAACAAGATGACTGGATCTACAACAAGATGTCTTGGGTAATTTAGGTTTTATTTTTTAGACTCTTATTAATATGCCAATCTTGAAAAGTCTCTAACTAACCACTCTTGAATTGGTTGCGCTATTTGCTTCAGAACACCAAGTTTGAACAACCCTGTAAATAGGTTATCTAGGGTGTTTCTGAACTGCAACGGCCAAACCCGGTCACTTTGAAAAACTTATTTTGGTTGGCCAAAAGCTCTAATATATTTTGATAAAATTCCAAGACAGCAATTTAAGCTGTAGGAAATCTTTTGATATGAAAATCACTTGGAAGATTTGTAAAACTGATTTTGGAAAATATTTACCAAAACCGAAAATATTTCTCTCTTATCCTTTGGAAAGTGATTAATTCAAAATTCAAGCTGAGATTCTTTTCCAAGTATTTCACGGATATTTCTAAGGGGAAAAGATAGTCTTTTATCCTCCAAAATCAAATCCCTACAATATTGGGAAACTCTATCCTCATTGGATCTTTTAGCCGTTGGAATTCTCAGTGCTAAGCAAAAATCTCTCTTTGCTAAACATAGCTGATTTTATCACTTCTCCTTGTTTTTGACCGTTGGATTTTTTGTTTAAAAATTCAACATTTCACTCCCATTCATGAGAGAAGAAAAAACGAGAAACATACACAACATACGCAAAAAGGGAGAAGTGCAAAAGTGGTTTTTTCTAGTGAGAAGAATTTTTCGAGCTACTCTTGAGAAAAGAAAAACCGAGACAAGTTGTGTTTAAGCTGAGCTTTCAAGATATTGGCATAATAGGACCTCATTGTACCTTACATCTGCTTAAATCAGAAGCACCCCCGTAAGGTGTTTTGTAACCCTGATCTTGGATCAGAAAAGGGAGTGAGTGGTCCTCAGTCATGTGGACTTTGGACGTGTCTAATCTAGTGAGATTTGGACGTGGTGTAACCTTTCTTAGAAAAGAAGGTTACGTGGTTGCAAGTTGTAACAAGGGGTGTTACATTTGTAACGTGTGAAGCCCGTTAGTGAAAGTGGTTAAATCCTACACGAGGTAGGTCGTGGTTTTTTACACCTCAGTTGGGCTAGAGGTGTTTTCCATGGAAAACTTGTGTGTGCTTTATTTCCGCATTTATCTTGTTGATTTTCGCCTTTGAGCAAATTGAAAACATCTGGTGTAAACAAGTCAGAAGGTTGTTTGTAATTCAAGAACAACCTCTGCAATCAGGAGGGTGTTTGTGAGTAAGTACGCAAAAATCGAACACCACAATTCACCCCCCTTTTGTGGGTAAGTACTCCTAAATTCAACAATGATGTATGAAAAACTGCAGTAGAAGACTTTATGATAGAAGGCGTTACCACCATCCTGATAAGGGTAAAGCTCACTGAAACCATCTAATCTTGCAATTCATGTTTAAATCACAATATCTAATAACTGAAACCCTCCAAGACTAAAGTCTATAATTGTTCAACTTCAATACAATCGACTTAATCATACCATGTACTAACTCGCACTCTACACTGCACAAGTATATTGAATATAGACCCAACTTGACCCTGAGGTAGATCCCAACATTCATACTATGCTGAATCCACTGTGAGCATTTGATGACTTCCAAAAGGGCTTGCTGAAAGGAGAAACATGATGATAGTTGTTATGATGTATAAGGTTTTGATGATAACAAATCCAAGTGTTGTTGTTGTTCCAAACAGGCTCTCCAAATTGGTTCTTACTGCTGTTCTTAATGTCTTAAACTTGCTTGACTAATGGTTGACTAAGAACAGGTACTCAAGTCGATATAGGTGCAGCCGTGAGGAACAGGGCCTGTGAAGTGTTTAAAGCAGCAAATTCGTCTCTCTACAAGATGACTGGTAGTTACAACAAGATGTCTTGATTTGATTTAGATTTTATATTTTTAGACTCTTGTTAATATGCCAATTAGAAAGTCTTAATTTACCACTTACTTGAAACGGTTTTGCTTTTTGAAAAATATTTCGGATCACCTTTCAAAACAATCCTGGAAACAGGGTGGTCAGGGTGTTTCCAGATTAAGCTGCGAAAAAATGATTTCACACGATTTTCTCTCTCTGATTTTGGGCAGCTTCTCCAAGATTTGCAAGCAAGATTTTTTTATGTAGTATCTTACCCCTTACCCTAAACGGTTATCAAAATCTAAGGGGATTTGCAAAATCTTTTTGAATAAAAAGAATCTTCAACTTTTAGCAAGTGGATAAGGTTGTTGAGAAAATCATGGGCTAAAGGATGAAACCGTGTTGCTGAAGAATCACCGCCTTAAGCAATTAAGGAATTCTTACCAGCTCATGTTACCTCACCCCTTGCGGTTAAAGGACTCCATCTCCTTTAGAAATTTTGGTTTCTAAAAATTTGAGGAATTGTTTTTACCAAGCACTATATAAAGTCGCTTCTTATAACTCAGAAGTATCGGTTTTCAAAGGCAACAATTCAGTGTTCATGAGCTTAAAAGTTTCAAAAGAAAACCGTGTCTAGTGAGTGAGTTATTTAAGCTTTCAAAGTTGGCATACTAGGACTTCATTGTACCTTATATTAGCTTAGTTGAGAAGCATTGTAACAAGGTGTTTTTCTTTATATTCTTCTTTCACAAAAGTGCGTTGAGTGTGTGTCCAAATCAAGGGGATTTTGGACGTGGGGTAACCTGTCTTAGGGAAGACAGTTACGTGTGTTACAAGTTGTAACAAGGTGTGTTACTATTGTAATGTGTTTAGCCCGTTTAGTGAAGTGTGTAAATCCTACAGGAGGTAGGTCGTGGTTTTTTTCACCTCAGTTGGGCTAGAGGTGTTTTCCACGTAAAAATCCTGTGTTCATTATTTCCGCATTCAATTTTGTTGGATTTTCGGTTCTGCATATCTCATGAACAACATGCGCGAACAGGGTCTAAGACTGTTTGCCAGCATATTGCGAAAATTGGACACCACAATTCACCCCCCTCTTGTGGTTGTGTACTCTCGAAAGCAACAAGTGGTATCAGAGCAGGTTCTCCTTTGAAAGGTTAACACCTTGAGAGATCCTTAAAGATGAGTACCCCACAAGGCATGCTTGAAGGTCAATCCATAACTCGACCACCATACTTCAATGGCCAACACTATGGGTGGTGGAAGAATAGGATGGAAAACTACATCCAAGCCGAGGACTATGAGTTGTGGATGCTCATCAAAAATGGACCACTCATCCCTAAGAAAACAACTGAAGATGGAAAGTCAATCCCTAAGGAGCCTAAAGAATTCAATACTGAAGATTACAAAATGATGGAGAAGAATGCCAAAGCCAAGAAACTTCTATATTTCGGCCTAGGTCCTGATGAATATACTAGCATATCTGAATGTGAGTCGGCCAAGGAGATCTGGGATGCTTTGCAAATAGCTCACGAAGGGACCAATCAGGAAAAGCAATCCCGGATTGAATTGCTTATGAGAAAATATGAGCTGTTTGAGATGGGTGATCGTGAAAGCATAATGGACATGTACACTCGCTTCACTCACATAACGAATGAGTTGAAATCCCTGGGAAAATCCTTCACTACCGAAGAATTGGTGAGGAAAATCCTAGAATTTTACCTCATTCTTGGGAAGCGAAAGTCACGGCCATCCAAGAAGCTAAGGACATGAACAAGATCACCCTAGATGAGCTGATTGGAAATCTCCAAACATATAAACTTAGAAAAAATTCCCAGCAGAAAGATGAGACAAAGAGAGATCGAGGTCTTGCTCTAAAGGCCTTAGAAGATGATTTTGATTCTGATTCTGATGAGGAGGAGATTGCCATGATAACTCAAAAATTTAAGAAGTTCTTCAAGAAAGTTAAAGAAAACAGCAAAAGGAAGGACTTCGGCAAGGGCAGGAACACCTCTCGGAAACAGTTCTCTGGATGCTTCAAGTGTGGCAAGCTAGACCACATTGTGAGAAACTGCCCACTACACAAGGAGGAACAAGAACCCGAACACCCTAGAAAATAGGGGAGGAAACAGGGTGTAAGCAGCTCTGCGAAACGATTCTCAAAAGCTTTGCTCGCGGCTTGGGGTGATTCAAGCGAGGATGAGGAAAGGTCTGATGCTGAGGAAGCTGATGTAGCACTCATGGTAAGAAGTGACACTGATTCAGATGATGGATCAACAGATAGTCTGACTCAACTCAAGAACAAGGTACGTGGTCTAAATAAATCAACTCTTGAGGAATTAGTGTACACTATAATGGATATATGTGCTGAATTAAAAAGGGATGTTCGTGACCTAGAACTTGAAAATGAAACTCTTAAATTGGAAAAACTTGAGGTTGATAAAGAGACACTTGCCTTGCATGAAAACATTAATGTGCTTAAAGAGACTCTACTCATGAAAGAAGAGACTTGTTCCATTAATCTGACTGAGCTGGAAAAGGAATCTCTTGACTTAAAAGGAAAGGTCGAAACTTTACTGGAAGTAAACAAAAACTTGCTTGAGAAAATAAAACAAATGGAATTAGACCTTGTCACAAACAAGCTCTGGAATAGGTTCTCAAGGGCGCTTGAATGGTTAAACACACATCATAGTCAAAATAGAAGAGGACTAGGTTTTGTGCCTAAAATGACCTACCCAGTGAATAGAAAATACGTAGGATTATTTGAGAACATTGTATGTTATCACTGTGGTAAAACGGGTCATTATCGTTATAGTTGTCCCTCGAGAAAGTATGCCATTAAAAGGAACACAGCTTATGTAAAACAAATATGGGTTAGGAAAGATGAGATTTGTACGTCTAAAGGAATGGGACCAAGTGGATCTGGGTTCCCAAAACTAACCTATGATCTGTTTTGCAGGCTGAAGTGAGAGAAAACCACCCAGCAAACAACCCAGCAAACAGCGCAGGGAACAACCTAGGGAACAAGCAGCTGTGGTATGTTGACAGTGGGTGTTCGAGGCATATGACTGGTGAAAAATCCAATTTTCTCTCACTTACAGCTTCAGAAGGAGGGAGTGTGGCATTTGGAAACGGCAAATCCGGGACAATTGTCAGTATAGGTAAGATAGGTGAGTCACTCTCCCATTCAATTGACAATGTTTATTTTGTGGATGGATTAAAACACAACTTGCTAAGTGTGTCCCAACTGTGTGACAAAGACAACCTAGTAGTGTTCTCTCCAACACGTTGCTTGGTTGTAAATATGAACACAGGAGATGTTGGTGTTGAGGGGGAAGCGACACAAAAATGTTTATAAAGTGTGTATTTCTACTCTTCCCCAAAATAATTTGACTTGTTTGAGTGCTTTAAATGATGATGTTATGCTTTGGCACAAAAGACTAGGTCATGCAAGTTACTTGCTTTTGAACAAACTTATAACCAAAGACTTAGTGGTTGGCTTACCTTCCATCAAATTCAATGATGACAAGATATGTGATGCAAGTGCCAAAGGCAAACAAGTCAGAAATTCATTTAAATCTAAAAGGTGTGTAAGCACTACTCGACCTCTTCAATTGATACGTATGGATCTATGTGGTCCAATGAGAATCATGAGTAGAGGTGGTAAGAGGTATGTGCTTGTGATAGTGGATGACTACTCTCGTTTCACTTGGACCTTGTTTTTGGCTTCTAAAGATGAAACTTTTGAAAAATTTCTTGCTTTCATTAAAAAGACTGAAAAGAAGGTAGGATACTCTTTGGTGTGCCTAAGGTTTGATCATGGTACAGAATTTGAAAATTCGAGCTTTATTGACTATTGTAAAGAGCATGGTGTTGATCATAATTTTTCAGCCCCAAGAATACCCCAACAGAACGGGGTGATAGAACGCAAAAATCGTACTCTAGAGGACATGACTAGAACAATGCTCGTTGTTAGAAATTTTTGGGCTGAAGCCTTAAACACATCATGTTACATTATAAATAGATGCATGATTAGACCTCTTCTTAACAAAACTTCTTATGAGCTCCTCAAAGGAAGAAAACCCAATATTTTGCATTTGAGAGTTTTTGGTTGTAAATGTTTTGTGTATAATAATGGAAAGGATGCCTTAGGGAAATTTGGTCCAAGGAGTGATGAAGCAATATTCCTTGGTTACGTCTCGCATAGTAAGGCATACAAAGTGTTTAATAAGAGAACCTTGTGTGTTGAGGAAAGTGTGCATATGCTTTTTGATGAAACTAACTCTCTAAGTAAGAATGATGCACAGGAGGAAGACCTTGAACTAGGTCTTGTTAGAAAAGACTTGCTGCTCCAAGATGAACAAGGTAAGGAAGCCACTGAGGGATGAAGGTTTGAAGCTGTTCTTAAGGAAGGGAAGCAAGGTGTGAACCAAACAGGGGGAAACAGGGTGGAACCCTGCTCGGGACAACATCAGCCGAATCCTTCAGGAATAAATTCAGAAACAAGTTCCCAAACAGGCTCGAGAACAGCTTCTGAACCTGTTTTACCGAGTATTCCAGCTAGGATGGAGAGCGTGTCTGTGAATCCACTTTCACCACGATCATGGAAATACCAAAGTTCACATCCTCTTGATCAAATTTTGTCTGATATTAATGCAGGAGTTCAAACTAGATCTAGGCTCAAAAAGTTCTGTGCTTTCTATGCTTTTCTCTCAAAAATTGAGCCAAAGAATATTAATGACGCTCTTGCAGATTCAGATTGGGTCACAGCCATAAGAACTCCATCAGTTTGAAAGGAACAAGGTATGGCACCTTGTGCCACGGCCAGAGGATAGAACAATCATTAGAACCAAGTGGGTATTCTGTAACAAGCTTGATGAGTGCGGAACAGTCACTAGAAACAAGGCCCGGCTGGTGGTTCAAGACTACAACCAAGAAGAGGGAATTGATTATAAAGAGACCTTTGCACCTGTTACAAGGATGGAGGCCATTCGAATCTTGATAGCCTTTGCAGCCCACATGGAGATCAAGTTGTATCAAATAGATGTCAAAAGTGCGTTTCTAAATGGATACCTTAAAGAAGAAGTGTATGTCAAACAACCCCCCGGTTTTGAAAGTGATGAATTTCCTAACCATGTTTTCAAACTTAACAAAGCACTTTATGGTTTAAAACAAGCTCCTAGAGCCTGGTATGAGCAGTTGTCAAGTTTCTTATTAGAAAATGATTTTAAAAGAGGCAAGGTAGATAATACCTTGTTTCTAAAATCTAAGGGGGAACATTTGTTGATTGTCCAAGTATATATCGATGACATCATATTTGGTGCAACTTGTCATGATTTGTGCAACGAATTTTCAAAAATGATGAGGAGTGAGTTTGAAATGAGCATGATGGGTGAGCTTAATTTCTTTTTAGGCTTGCAAATCAAGCAAACTTCAAACGGCACCATGATCCATCAACAAAAGTATGTCAAGGAGTTACTTAAGCGTTTTGGGATGGAGTCGGCCAAGCCCATTGATACTCCCATCTCTCCCTCAACCAGGTTGGTAATGGATGATGGTAGTCCCCCAGTTGAGGAGAAATCCTATAGGGGCATGATAGGGTCACTCCTATACCTAACCGCTAGTAGACCTGACATTGTTTTCAGTGTTGGTCTATGTGCACGTTTTCAGTCTAACCCTAAAGAAACTCATCTAAAGGCTGTTAAACAGATTTTAAGATATTTAAAATATACACCTGATTTAGCCTTATGGTATCCTAGAGGTTGCAACTTTGATCTTGTTGGGTATGCTGATGCTGATTATGCAGGTTTCTTGGTTGATAGAAAAAGCACCTCAGCTATGGCTCACTTTCTTGGGCCTTGTTTGGTATCTTGGGCAACCAAGAAACAACTCTCTGTTGCCTTGTCCACAGCAGAAGCTAAATACGTGGCAGCTGCATCCTGTTGTGCTCAGTTATTATGGATAAGGCAACAACTCAAGGATTTTTGTGTTGACATAGGATGCATTCCTATTTATTGTGACAAGACAAGTGCAATTAACATTGCCAAAAATCCATGTCAACACAAAAGAACAAAACATATTGACATTCATCATCATTTTTTAAGAGGCAATGTTGAAAAAGGAGTGATCTCACTGCATTTTTGTGCCACTGAAAATCAAATTGCTGATATATTCACTAAGGCACTAAGCAGAGAACAATTTGAAAGGAATAGACTCGAACTAGGTTTAATTAGAATAACTTCACCATCTTGTTCTCTCTCCCTGTTGGCAATATTCAAAAGCTACGGGTTCAATATGTTACAATATTTGTTTGCCATCAATTTCTGTGCTATGTCTAGCATATGTGAGGTTTGCAACCTGTTGACACTCGTTGAGGTCTAATGAGATTGCCCTTATTGTCCCATGTTACCGAGCAAGTAACCTCAAGAACAAGCACCAGGAACAGGTACGCCTCTTGTTTGTCAAATGTGTGCAACTAGCTGAGATTTGCTTCACATCTTCCCGAGGCGTGCGCGGCCGGATTTAATGATAAAGCCCGTTGCAAAACGGGCAAAATCTTTAAAAGATCTTACACGCCTCTCCTCTTTAAAGCTTTCTTCAAACTTGCTTTATTCTCTCACCTCCACCACAATTCTTCTTGCTTTGAAATTCCGTTCGAGAAACCCTAATCTCTCTCCTCTCTCTGAAAAATGGCATCCCCCATCAGCACCATGAGTTCCGTGTCCTTGACCCAGGGCAATCAGTCACCAAGCACAGCTTTGTAAACAGCCATAGCCCTGTTTGCTCCCATACAATTTCTGGCAGCTTTCATGGAAGGTAAATCTGCTGAACCATCTCGCCCCATTCTTTACAAACCTTTTGGATTTCTGAAAAGCATAGACCTCAGAATAGTAGGTCTAAAATTAGAAGACATTCCCTATAAATTTTGGTGGGATTTAATTCTTTTTGGTAAATCGAGTGTATGTCAGAAGTCTGGAGAACCCCAAGAACCTTTTGGGGCATCTGGTAGAGAAATTGGGGCTACAGATGAATTCTTTTTGTTTGAACATGGCCTGGATGACATCAATTCTTTCAGGCTGTTTCCACAGCTAGAAACAGGGGCTGAAACAGGGTCTGAGATTTTTAGGGATGACCTAGGAGAAGATTTGTCAAAAGAAGTAGGGGGAAGTAGTGGTCAACTGGAGGAGTCTCCTGTCGAGACTGAACAAGCCACACCGGTACCACAAACCGGTGAGAAACGTAAAAGGTATAAAATTGTGGCTAGGCGCAGTAGAATGCCAAGAACAAGACCACCATCAAGGCCTAAAAGAGGCCAAACTGAAGAACCCCCAAAGACTGAAACCCATGTCAAACCAAAACCACAAATTTTCTCTCCGGCCAAACCCACTACCAGGCCAACTAGAAAATCAGCCCGAATTGCTTTTCAATCCACATCTCGTCCTGCCAAATAGCCTTCTCCTGTTGTTGAGGAAATTGATTCCTCTTTTGAGCCTTCCTCTGATAGTGACACTGAGAACACCTCCTTCAAACAGGGCACTCCTGTGTCCTCAGAGTCTTCAGAGGACAAGCCTCTGCCTGCACCCAAACCAGCCTCCACAGTACCCTCCAAATCATCACCCACAAAAACCCCCAAGCGAAAAGCCTCTCTCAAACACGCCTCCACACAAGACACCCCTACTGAGCCCCAGCCTAAGAGAACCAAGAAGTCAACCCCGTCTGCAATTTCAGCTAAACTGACCCAACTGCTTCAGAGACGGGTAGTCAGGGGCAAAATCATCAAGGTCAAGTATTTTGAGGAACAGGGACTTGGGGTGTTTCTGCACAAGCTGCGTGCACAGGGGCGGTTTGAACTGTTTACAAACACGCAGCTGGGGTGTTCTGTCCACGAGTTGGCACAGTTTTACGCCAACTGCACTGTCACCGAAGGAGTGGTGACAAGTATTGTTAATGGGAAGTAGCTTCGCTTTGATGCGAAGATATTAGGGGAAATTTTGGGGATCTCCTCCACAGGCTTTGATGTCTATGTGAGGGAAGATAAGACTATTCTTGGGATAGCCTGACTGCTGGAGCTTTCCCAGAAATTCAGCCAGCAACCAAGCCTGCAAACACCCCAGTCAGTGAAGAAAGGGGACATGACATCTCTTCTTCAGTTGATATTTTGGTTTATTATCAAAAATGTCATCCTCAAGGGCCAGGGTCGAAATCTTACCGATGCCATGGATTAGTGTCTTATGGATATGATGGACAGGGAAGAGCAAATCAACCTTCCTGCCATCATGGTTCGACATATTGCAAGAATTGCAAACACCTCCAGGGAACATGATCTTGGGTATGGTTTCTTCCTGACTAGTGTTTTTGAGCACTTTGGGGTGACACTGGAGAAGAAGGTGGGAGCTCAGTTTATTGATGAGATCGGGATCCTTATGGGGTGTGGATATACCTTGGTTGAGGGATCTGCCTCTGAACAGGGGATTAAAACACCTCGTCCTCCTGTTTCTGGCAGTTCCTCCGTCAAAGTTGAGGCTGCTCTGGAGGAAAACTCCCGCCTGAATGCTGAGCTTACTGCGGTGAAGGCTGCCCTGGACGAGGAAAAGGCTCTCAATGCTAAATGCCATGAAGATATCCTCGCTCTTCTCTCTTCCCTCTCAGCAAAATTCTCCCCTCCTACTCCATGATCATCCCTCGTAGGCTGTTCTTGTAGGCTGTTCTGTTGTGGCCTCATCTGTCTCTTCTCTTGGTTTTCTCCCTTTTGCTGTCTCTGGATTCGCACTCTATGTTGCACTCTTTTGGCAAATAACAGGTTATCTTGTTTTGATTGGCTTTGCCTTGCTTGCTTTTTGTTGAGAATTGCTTGTGTGTGATTAGGATGGCCAATCTCATTACCGTATCAAAACACTTGAGCGTATCGCATGTTGACTTTCCTTTATTACCCAAGTGGTGGTGATAGCAAACACTCTCTGTTTGGCTATTTGCCCTTCCTTTTTAATGATGCCAAAAGGGGGAAGATAAGATGACCAATATTGTTTTAGTTTTACCAGGACGCGTTGATTATCTTACAATTTACAATTTTTCGATACTAGCTGCTTCATGTGAATTGTCGGTTCTATAAATGATTGGCACTAACACTTCATTTGTCCTTGAAAGTCAATATGGTCACTTGGTTTGTCATCATCAAAAAGGGGAAAATTGTTATGATGTATAAGGTTTTGATGATAACAAATCCAAGTGTTGTTGTTGTTCCAAACAGGCTCTCCAAACTGGTTCTTACTGCTGTTCTCAATGTCTTAAACTTGCTTGACTAATGGTTGACTAAGAACAGGTACTCAAGTCAGCGATATAAGTGCAGCCGTGAGGAACAGGGCCTGTGAAGTGTTTGAAGCAGCAAATTCGTCTCTCTACAAGATGACTGGTCGTTACAACAAGATGTCTTGATTTGATTTAGATTTTATATTTTTAGACTCTTGTTAATATGCCAATTAGAAAGTCTTAATTTACCACTTACTTGAAACAGTTTTGCTTTTTGGAAAATATTTCGGATCACCTTTCAAAACAATCCTGGAAACAGGGTGGTCAGGGTGTTTCCAGATTAAGCTGCGAAAAAATGATTTCACACGATTTTTCTCTCTCTGATTTTGGGCAGCTTCTCCAAGATTTGCAAGCAAGATTTTTTTATGTAGTATCTTACCCCTTACCCTAAAACGGTTATCAAAATCTAAGGGGATTTGCAAAATCTTTTTGAATAAAAAGAATCTTCAACTTTTGGCAAGTGGATAAGGTTGTTGAGAAAATCATGGGCTAAAGGATGAAACCGTGTTGCTGAAGAATCACCGCCTTAAGCAATTAAGGAATTCTTACCAGCTCATGTTACCTCACCCCTTGCGGTTAAAGGACTCTATCTCCTTTAGAAATTTTGGTTTCCAAAAATTTGAGGAATTGTTTTTACCAAGCACTATATAAAGTCGCTTCTTACAACTCAGAAGCATCGGTTTTCAAAGGCAAAAATTCAGTGTTCATGAGCTTAAAAGTTTCAAAAGAAAACCGTGTCTAGTGAGTGAGTTATTTGAGCTTTCAAAGTTGGCATAGTAGGACTTCATTGTACCCTATATTAGCTTAGTTGAGAAGCATTGTAATAGGGTGTTTTTCTTTATACTTCTTCTTTCACAAAAGTGAGTTGAGTGTGTGTCCAAATCAAGGGGATTTTGGACGTGGGGTAACCTGTCTTAGGGAAGACGGTTACGTGGGTTGCAATTTGTAACAAGGTGTGTTACTATTGTAACGTGATTAGCCCGTTTAGTGAAGTGTGTAAATCCTACACAAGGTAGGTCATGGTTTTTCACCTAAGTTGGGTTAGAGGTGTTTTCCACATAAAAATCCTGTGTCCATTATTTCCGCATTCAATTTTATTGGATTTTCGGTTCTGCATATCTCAGAAACAGCCTGCGTGAACAGGGTATAAGACTGTTTGCCAGCATATTGCGAAAATCGGACACCACAATTCACCCCCCCTCTTGTGGTTGTGTACTCTCGAAAGCAACAATAGTTCATCACCTAAAATCAAAACATGAAAACAATTCGAAAATGTGAGCAAAAACTCAGTACATGCATTCCTGTATTGTAAAATGAGCGTAAAAACACTGTTGATGGGTTCCCACCTTTGCAATTTATTTATATGAAACTTAATTACTCATTATAATTTGGATGTGAATTCCTTGCAATGATATGATCTATATATAGGTGTACACCTGCCAATCTGATCAAGAGTTAGCCTGAAGCTGCACGGGTAAATGATGGGCTGACGTCCTATAGATGATAACTGACGGGGTCACAAGTTAAATAGCAAATCACTGTATAAACTGATTCATTGATAAACTCATGAAGAGTTGTAACTTGATAAACATGTTCTGCTTTCTGAACATATAGGCAATGGACGTACCTTGAGTCTTTAAAAAAAGGTCATCTGACTTGATAAATATGTTCTGACTTGACAACACTTATACATAACGAGGAACGATAACTAGGCCTCGACTCTATTTCATAAATATTATTGTAGTTATATATAGTCAGTAAATGATCCTTACTCACATAATTGAGTAAGTAAAAGTATGTGTAATAGAAATTGAGTAATTAAATGACACACATAACTAGGTTATTTTAATATAACTTCAAAACTGAATTGACGAAAGTAATTAAATCTGATATAAACTAAATAAAAGTACAATAGACCACAATGAGATAAATGAGATGGCAAAGGGAAAGGCCTTGATGGTGACAAATGGAAGAGTGGTTTTGGCCTTTTCTGAGATAGGTTGTTGATACGAGTTTAAGGCTCGATGAGGTATAGCTTGGTTCAAGAGAATAGCAAGTACACTAGATTGGCTTGATAAATACATTTGATCCATTTTGAATTAAGCAAGCAATAAAGGTTTGAGGCCAAGAGAGATATATCTTGGTTTAAAATAGCATAAATTGCAATAATTTGGCCTGATAAATATGGTTTCTATGTAAAAACTCTCCTCACTTCTCATATTTCATTCACAAGTCCATTAGATATAGCTTTTCACCCCAAATAGATTCTCTAATGAAAGCTATTAAACTTCCAAACTTGGTAATTTCTTTGTAATATCCATGGGTGATTCAAAACTCATAATTAAGCTCCCAAAATGCACGTTTCTCTTCTTTTCTCTCATAAATTAAGCTGAAAGCCCATATAAAATCCATGAATGTTTATTTCCTCCTTGTAATAGCCTTAATTTGGCTAAAATGTGCAAAACCCACACCATGATAAACCTTACAAAATTTTCAATATATTTCTTTACTTCAATATCCACAATCTCCCAATAAATTCATTTACTTACATAATTAGTCCAACCAACCTCTCTTGGTCACAAATGGGACTTTCCACGATTTACCAATTTAGCCAAAAATTTGCGTAACATCCATTTTTGAAGCCATTAACATATCCAAACTCCAACAACTTCATTTATACATAATTACATAATTCGTATCTAAAAACAGGGTAGTTTTCTTCAAAATTCCATAACGCACTGATTACACCTCCAAAATTCATGAACTTTTACTACAAACTCCCAAATATTATAGAGAACCTACAGTAAAACGTTTAGAATTTTTCTCTAAGTATACGCTGCATCGAAATTGGAATAACAGCCCAGCTTGTACTGAAGTAGGGCAGTTCATTTCAAAAATTCATAGATCATAAAATAAATCTCCAAAATTCATGAAATTTTTCCAGAAATTTCCCAATATCATCTAGAACCTACAGTAAAACTTCAAAAATTTTGGACAAGCCAATTGTTCCTAGTAATTCAGACAGTGGCTGACTATAGCAAACATCCAAATGCCCATAATCCATGTACAAATATAAAGCCCTAGGTCATGGCCATTCCACATGATCATCCAAATCACCATATTTAAGCTTAAAGTGATCACTCAAGGTCTTTCAAGGACACTCCATAGCAAGAATCATAACAATCAACTAAATAAACTTGAATTAGAAAGCATGATCATCCAACCAAAATAACTCTTTTTTTGTAACTTTAAGCACTTCAATGCTCAATAAAAATTGCTAAATAACCTTCATTTTGATCGTTCAAACATAGCCCATAAATGAAACAACCATAAAACTCAAGATACAAAAAGTTGAAGTTAGGGTATACCTTCTTGAATGCTTGATTCAAGAGGGGTTTAGAGCTGCTTTTGTGTAAGGGGGACTGCTGGGTGGTGGCTGGGAGTTGGGCAGTGCAACTGGTGTTGGTCCAATGGTTGAAAGGTGGCTATCTGGGTGGCAAAGGTGGCTGGAACAGATGGGGCAGCTGCTGCCCCTGTTCTGGCAGTGCTGGTGTAGGAGAGAGAGGGCAACGGAGAGCTTATCTCTTGATTTTTTTTTTATGTGTGAATTTTTGATGAGTCACTTGGTTGGATGTTGGTCTAAGTATGGATGAAAATTTGGAGTCATAAAGTACCATTTTGCTAATTAGAATTAGTCACAAACCATAGCCATTAGTAGAAATAAATTGACAAGTAACTTTGCCCTTGTTGTTTTGGGCTTAAATGGTTGGTTTTGGGCTTAATTTTGGGCTCAAAATAATTCAAAATTGCATTAAAAATTTTATAGGACTCGGGATTAAATTTTCCCAACATTAAGAAAATAAGTAATCGCTAAATCATGCTTACCAAGGCCTAATATCGATTCACCCGATATTTAATCAACCAATGAAACTTGAATTACAAAGTAGGACCCAAAATAAAATATCTTCCAACTGGGATGATTAAATATGATAAATGAAGGTGAAAATTTTAAATAACATAATGGAATTCATCAGATAAATAAATTAGGTGTAATTGAATTAATAAACATGATTTGATTAAATAAATAACCATGACTAATTAAATAAATAACCATCATTAATTAAGTAAATAAACATGATTTAAATGAATAAATATAAGTTAGGGCTGCGCTACTACAATTCCCTAAGTGCGTGTCCCGTATTTGCTCAATAATTGGCTACAAACCAAGAGTAAGGTTAAGTGAATGCAGTCTTCCAAAAGCCAAATTTTGATCCCTATTCTCTTACTTTTTAACCGGGGTGGGCTAAGCACCCTAATTTCTCATGGACCAGCCCTAATTCTTTAATGCCCAATAATTAAGGTGGGGGTTTCAAGGAAACGCCTCATCTTCTTTATGCCAACAGCCACCCTTTCAAGGGGCATACAATGCTCCTACGAGGCCTCCTCCACAACCACGTGTGACTCAATTATATTCCCCTCCTAGTTATAAAGATATGGACGAAGTGACCATGAAAGTCAATAATATGGAATGAGAAAATGATGAAGACAATAAGTGAACAATTTGTACAATTAGCTACGTCTAATGGGGAAAATGTGGTTTTTCTTAGTCAAACAGTGGCAAAGCTAAGAGGGGGATCATCCTCTTCATTTGACCCTAATGATGTTCGCAAAGTGGATGTTGTAATTTCTTTACTGTTGGGTAAAAAGATTGACACCTATGCAGGTAAGTAAAATGAAAATGATTTCCCTTCTCTATCATGTTCTTTCCCTTCCCCTCAACATGGTGATGTGCTTTCTTTCTCAATTGATTCAACTCTGTCTAGGAAGTTGGATGAACCCAAGGAGAGTGAGTCAATTAATAACTCTTACCCTCCTAGGGATGCTCCAACTCCTTACCCTTGTGCTTCTAAGACCCCTCCTCCTTTCCCTAACAGACTAAAGTAGAAGGTGCAATCTCATGTTTATAAGATTAGAGAGACTTTCTCCCTAGTCAAAATCAACATTCCTTTACTTGATGCAATACAACAAATGCCCCATATGCTTATTTCCTTAAAGACTTGCGCACCACTAAGAGGGCCACCAGTGTCCCCAAAAGGGCATTTTTGGCCTCCAATCTAAGGCTCAATTATTTCAAACCAAGTGCCTCTTAAGTGTAAGGACCCAGGGTGCCTCACAATCTCAATTGTGATTGGCAATCACAACATTCACCTAGCCCTTGTTGACTTAGGTACTAGTGTTAACCTTCTACCCTTTACGATGTATGAAATTCAGTTCCCAGGCTAATTAGGTGGGTTAACCTCAAGGCCAACCAACTTATGCCTCTTTCTTTGCGCCAACCAACTAAGAATGCTTTTTTTTTCTTTTTAGTTTCGATTCAGTAATATCTTGTAATATTTTTTTTAGTACGACATTTTAATTTTCTGGTTTGATTAGCAGAGGTCATCAGTGATGATGGACATTGTTGTGACTCATCCTATCCTGGCATCGTACCTCCGCCACCCAACCAAGACCTTTGCTTAGAGTCAATCATGTCTGGCAGTCCCTACGCTAGGGATTATTTTGGACCTTTTTTTAAAACATTTTCTTATCAAATCATATCCCCCCTGATTGTCTCTTCAGTTTAAAGGCTAGATAGGGAAAGTGATTTGTCAGTTTTTGCGCCTATTTTGCAAAATCACTAGAGACTCTACTTTTGCTATTTTATAATTTCAAAAAATTCTTTCAAATGCAAGGGAATGAGTAGTTGAACAGAGAACTTGGTTTTAGTCCAACAGCTCTTGCAATCTGGCTAGGTAGTACATTTATGCTATCTACCTTGGGAACCTAGTTTGGTTTCTTAGTTGGAGCATGAACAGTTCTAGGTCTTTTAAACCAAACAGAGAAATTTACCGAGGCTAGGGGCTTAAACAGATTCTTCATCAATTTGTTTATTCTTTTCTACCTCAAAAATTTGCATTTTTTTAAAGCAAACAAATAAAAATCTTAATCAAGTAACCCAAGAATATGACAACTCATTCGTGGGGAATTATGCCTATGGGTTTTTGTTGTGGTCCTTACAGTGCCGACTCCACTAGGTACTTGATAAGAGGGTGAAACTTCAAAATCGAATTGGGAAATTGAAAGTGTTGTAGTTGAATTAAACATATCGTATTTGGGTGCTGCTTAGTAGGAAACCAACAAGGACCTGTATGCGAAACCATATTTTTACCACTTTTCAAGAGAAAGACTGCTACTATATAGATCTATTTAATTTCCAACTACACCTATAATTATTTTTTCCTCTCATGGAACACACTCTTAAGTCATATGACAATGGGAGATACGACCAAACATGCTAGTTGCACCATGAATCTTATGGGTGACAAAGTGTTTGAACCATAAGAAAACCATTAAGCCTTACCTAAGACTCTTTATGAAATAGAACCTTATCTACATTGAAACTCATGTGTATGCTTGGGTTTGTATGCCTTTGAAACTATTATAAGTTATCATAAACTAAACTCTAGCTAGGACTTACGTATGGACATTCTAGGATTGTTTAGAATATCATCAAGAAGTTAAGTCAAGGGAAGGCCCAGATTAAGTTACCATAAGGTTCCTTTGTGTGGCCTTAACAGGGTTATCCAATCTTTTGGGAGCCAATCTTGGCTTTTAAGTCCAACATGTAGATCATCCTAGTCTTAGGCTGCTACATTATGTAATGTCTATTCAGATCAGTCTAGATCTGACCCACTTAGGAGCCTTTTGATTATTAGGCATTTTGGCTGCATGTTAAGTCCTTAGACAACATTTAAAAACAAAGTGGACTACCTAGACCTTTAGGATTCATGCATCAGCATGAAATTGAAACTATCCATCAGTCATTGTAAATCTTAAAGTCTACAATACAACTCATTAGACTTCAGGGAACCCTACCTATTAGATTAGAAGCACATCATGTATCATATGCATATCTCTTGAATTTAGGATCTAGATGTATAGTGCATGCACAATTTCATGGTCCACACATCATGAATTCAATTTTTAGGCATAGAATACATGCGTGAGTCCAACCAGACTGATGGGTATGCCAAGCCAACCCATTTTAAGTAAACGTACAGCCCATGTCTAAACCTAGCCTAGGCATTTGGTTCACCTAAAATTTGGCTTGATCCAAACGTAAGCCCTTAATTCGATCATCGAAGTCCAACCTAAAACCTAGTCCAGGGTAACGCCTAATTCAACCCCAATCTAGGTAGGCTATGCTTATTCTTGCATCCCAAATCTTGCCTAGGCCAACTTAAACTTTCGTCCTAAACCAACCATCCTTGCCTTCCCACATAGCCTGAGTCATAGACCGTTTCCTATGCCATAACCATTCCATCTCCACTATATTCAAATTTTTGAATCATCTCAATGTTACTTAAGATGGGGAAGTTTATATTACACTGGTGATGACTCGGCACTAGTTGACTAGAAAAATTTTAAATCATCAATCAATTACCCTACTTTAGCTGAAGAACAGAGTTAGAACTAGATTCTCTAATGGCTAAAAGCAATAACATCGGATGAGCATTAGCAATCCATCAAAGCTTAAACACTAAGATGCAAGAGCAAGACAATAGAATCCGGGAGTTAGTTTTGCAAGTCGTGGACCCATGTAAGGAAAGGACAGGTCCTCCCACCCTCTAATTATTATGAGGAGGAATCTTGTAACAAAGAACTACCTAAGGGAAAAGGAGAGCCTCCTAGGTCCAATATCCATGCATAAATTAGATTGAGCAATTACTCAAATATTCATTTATGTTTAATAATCATTTCCTTAGCTATGAGGGATTCACATCCATCTCTAGGAAAGATACCCCTAAAATTTTCTATGCCAACCATCAAATTTCATAGAACTGAAAATCCTACCATCATGGGAGGAGTTGTAATAGTGCCATGATTCTAAAAGAGATATAACAAGATGCATTCTACATCATTTTTCCTTAGATGTTTGATGAGGAAGTTATGAAGTGGTACAATGTTATTGACTCAAGCACTTGGGAAGACTTTGTTAAAGAAATCTAAGCCCAGTATTTATATGTTACTAATTTACCAATTACGCTCCAAAACCTATAACTTGTTATGCAGGAACAAAATGGAAGTTTCTTTGATTTCTTATCCAATAAAGAAGCCCATATGGTAGACAAACCCTCTAAAAAAGACAAAATTCAAATCATCATTAAAACCCTATCACCTACTTACAATTAACATGTTAAATTTGTGCCAAACTATAATTTCACAGATGCAAGAATGTTGATTGAAGAAGCTTTAGACATTCCAGAACAAAATGACAACAAAAGAAATTACTGGGAAGGATAGGGAGGCACAAAGTTATTAGAGCAAGAACCTCCAAGTAAGAGGCCTAAGGCCATTCAAAATTTTAGAAGATAGAATGAGTCTAAGGTGCATGGCTTATGTTCATCTATCATAGAGTCCTCTTACCTTCTTTCCCATTTTTAAGTCCAAGTCTGCATAACCTCTTTTATTAATAAAATATTTTCCTTCACTCATCCTTCTATATACTCTTTCGCTTTCTTTGCAATGTTTTTGTGAAATGATGAACCATGTTTCTTTTTTAAGAAAAATCAAAGGGAAAAAAGAGGGATTGTTAACTTGAAATCTTGAAAAAGACAGTAGGCAAAAGTAGAAAGAGAGAAAGAAGAGAGGGGCCAAGCACTTCAATCTAAAGAAGAACAAACACAAGATTACAATAACATGAGAAACACTTACACATGCATGTAACATTATATGACATGCCTAGGATAGGAGACTTTTTTTGGGTAACTTGCCTTCATTTCCTTTGAATCCAAAAAAGTTACCACTTGGAACCCCTTTGAACCTTCAAGTAAGCCTAGTCATTTGTGACCACATTGAACTGAGCCTAAGAGTGAGATTGTGTCATAGGTGATGTTGCACTATCATTAGATAAATGAACAGTAAAAGGGAAATTTCGAAAGATAAGAGTTTACAAAAAGGAAGATGAAGAAAAAAAATGAAGAAGGTAAACAAACAAGAAAAGAAGGAATGAAAGAGAAAAATAAAAAGAGAGACATAGTAAATGAGAAAAACAAAAGGGAAAGAACAGTTGCTGATTCACTAATCTCACCATCCATGCACAGTTAGAGATCTCATAAAAGTTATTTGAGCCTTCAGGCTGACCCCTTTCCTTTAGTGCCTCAACCTTCAAGTCTTCCTGCATTAACCCGACACCTCTCTGGTCATTAACAGTTACCAGGAATGGTCCCAAGTATCGTCAACTATCTTTACAAATCATGACAAACCTTTTTCGACATGCTTTGTCTTCATAACACACGCTACTTAGGAAAACTTCCTATGAGGTCATCCATCCTAATACATCTCCATAGCAAGCGCGTATAACTAGCTAGTTCTTGCAAATAAGCTCCTTGGAAAGGAGATTCCACATTTGGTGATATAGGTAGTCAATTTAAATCCTTTAAGCCTTAATTCTAGTCATACTCGGGATGTTATAATCACTACAACAGCAAGAGCACAATGTCCTTTAAGTGACTACTTATGGCTCTTCAGTGTAGTGGTGTGTCTTGCCTCGCAGGTCTACTCTGATACCACTTATAGCACTTTGGACTATCACTAGAACAATTTCAAGGATCTTTGATTGACCCCTCACATCACCACGGGTTTTTCCAGCATGCTTTGTCCTCATTCATGCGTTATCTGGGAAAATTTCATAGGAGGTCATCCATCCCATTAATTCTCTATCGTAAGGACGCTTAGCTGTGAAGTTCCTAAGAGTGGGCCCTTTGAAAACAAATTTGTAACTTTGGTGATATCGATGGTCACCTCAAATCCTTTAAGTCTCAATTTTGATTATATTCGGGTATTACACTTACTTAAAAAATCCTTTTAGAGGTATCCCATTTTAACTTGAATCTGATTATTCTGGAAGTATGACTAACGTGATTCCAAATTGGATATATAAACAACCTCTTAAAGGCTTGGTCAAGAAAATCCGCTCTATTATATCTTCCGATCTTCGAAAAAGGGGAAAGAACAAAATCTAAAAAGGAAATAATAACTGAGTGGCCGGCCTAAAAACTTGAAAAGGTGAGCCAGATAAAAGAACAACAACCAAAAATAAAAAAAAGAAAGAAAAAAGAAAAACTTGGTTTCTAATGGCTAAGAAGCATCCATGTGTGCTTACGCATCAAATAAGACTTAGATAAGCCATCTACCTATATTTCCATTTGCAAGTCATTAATTCCTAACTTTCTTACCTCATATCGCAATTCTAAATCCTAGGCCCCTTCATCTCACCCTTGGTTGTAAGTGTAAAAGTCATTTTTTGTCTTCAGCCTCTTAAAGTGGGGACTTACCCTTTAGGCAAGAATGGGAGGCTTTTCTATGTGCCACTATATAGCTAGGGCTCTATCCACAATAAGCATTCCCGATATAAAGGCAACTATAGTTTACCAACTTGGGGCACACCCAATATCATATAGAACATTGAAGTATTTTAGCTATTATATCCTTACGCATCTAGGGTTCCCATGATAATAAGTAGAAATTAAGGGATTCTTAAAAGGCAACAACACTTTAGCACAAAATTAAAGGTCACTCCTTCATTAAAAAGGATTTTCCTATGCAAAGTTAACTATCACTATATGACCTAACTTAACATAGCAATCTCTAGCCTCTGACTCCTTAGCCCACGGGACATGTCGGCCCAAACTTTTTCAAGCACATTAACACTGCTCCCAGTGCATAACACTTATATCCCCTATCGAGCCGTATCCATTGGACCTTAAGCTTAGCATCAAACCTAACTTGCATGCATAACAGGAAAGTTCATCACATCTTTACATAATCAATATATTTGAGTCACATAAATGTATGCTCTCGTTATAGTTAGCAAGCATACCTACATCAATATATGGATTTTCAACCTAATTGGTTCCTTACCCACCCTTGCCATAGTAACCTGGGAAATCTAATTTAAAGAAGTGTAAGGCCAGACCAGTCAAAGCTTCCTATAGAAAGGGTATAGAAACTTTATTAGCCATGAATCATGAATCTAGCTATAATTGTCATAAAAGACATCTATACTTTAGCCTTTACCTTAATTAGACTAGATCAAGGTAGGGGTTCCACACTTTGAGCAAGCAGTATACAAGTGTCTTTGCCCCTACATTAAATGGGCAATGCACCTACGAAGGGCACCGCCTAAATTTCAAGATATCATGTGATTAGTTCCAAGAGAATATGGTTGCACATCATTATCTTCTGCTTTATTCAAAAAAAATACATTTTATACCCTTTTATCATCTAGTATTTGCTGAAATAAATAATTAAATTAAGATTTTAATGTGTTTTTCTTTATTTTTTAGGCATTCAGGAAATTTAATTGGATGAATAAATTTAATGAAATAAGGGAAAAAAGAATTGAGCCAAAAACTCTGGATCAAATGAGAAAAGGAAAAAAAAGGAACAGACCAGCAGCACAATAGCTCCAATGTGGCCCATTTTCTCGTCGGAGCCTAGTCTGCGTCGCCCTCCACGTGCCGAGCATGTGCCTAACACTCCTCCCCTTTCCCTACTCCTTAGCTCTTTCCAGGCCTAATATGTACCCAACCCATTTCTCTTCGCCCCCACCCTCTCGCAAACTTGTTCTTTTCTTCCTTTTTTTATAGTCCAACTGCTTGAGTCCGTCTAACGTGGCTGGACTAGTGCCTTGCCAACCCATCCCTCTCTCTCACTTAGGCCCTGTTTGGTGAGGCAAACTGGAATGGAATGGAATCAGGACTTGAATCCTGGGGAGTTGGGTATAGAACTTGAATCCTGAACCCAATTGTTTGGTGAAAACTGGAATGGAACCAGATTTCACTGCTTGCTGTTTGGTGAGCAATTTTGGAATAGAATCAATTCTGTTTTTATTTTGAAAATATTATATACAAGTATGAATATTTATAATAATAATAACATTTACTATAATAACAATAATAATTACTATAATAATAATAATTACAATAATACTAATAATTATTATATAATAATTAGTATAATCATAATTATAATTATAATTACCATAATAATAATAATAATTATATTATTATTATTATTGTTAATATTATTATAGTAATAATAATAATTATTATTATAATTATTATAGTATAATAATAATTTTTTATTACAATTATAATTATATAATAATAATCATAATTATTATATTATAATAATTATTATTATTATTATTATAGTAATAATAATAATTATTATTATTATAATTACAGTATAATAATAATTATTATTTTTTATTATAATTATAATTATGTAATAACAATCATAATTATTATATAATAATAACAATAATAGTAATAATAATAATAATACTAATAATAATAATTATTATTATTATAATAATTACTATATGATGATGATGATAATAATAATAATAATAATAATAATAACAATAATAACAACAACAACAACAATAATGTTGAACCCTGAGGGTTTAGAACTTGAAACCTCTCATAAATGGGGGGGTTCAAGTTCTTGAGGATTAGAGGGGAACTTGAAACCTGGGGGTATCAAGTTCCTTTCCTTTAAAACACTCACCAAACAATAAGGAAAGGAACTTGAACCCTCAGGTTTCAAGTTTCATTCCAATTTTCCTCACCAAACAGGACCTTAATCCCCCATAGCTAGTTCAAGCGACACCCGCCCCTTCGCCCCTTCTTCTTCTTCTTTGCTGTCCAAAAAACCCATCGCCCTGCCCTGCATCATCTTCCTCCTCGCGATGCCACAACCTCCATCTTTTCTTTCTCTCTTCTTCTTTATTCAGCATCATATTAACCACACCATCCATTACCTTTCATAATCATTGTCAATTTAGTGGTCACAGGTTTGGGTTTAACTTAAATTTAATTACAACAATTAAGCGTTGAAGTGAGGATTTGGAGGGGGCTATAATTGGGAACAGAGACGCTATTTGGATGCAAAAAGATTGTAGTGATTTTCTTTTGTTTTTTCGTCTTCTTCATTTTTCAAGTTTCAGATTTATAATTCAGTTCACATGGTGTAATCGATGGCTTGTTTAGTATGAGTGAGATTTTTGGACTTTGGTTTACCAATTTTCAGTTTGATTATGAGCATTTCAATTAAAATTGCAAACTGTCCAATTCGAATTGGTTTCCAAATCTACTTCCCCTGTTCTGGCAACATGGTAGTAAACTTCTCTATCATTTCATGCTTAGCTAATTTTAGAATAAATAGTTTTGAATTGGTCTTTTATTGCATAGTATTTTGGTTTATGGTTTGAGCTATTAATAATGTCAATGACAACTTGATTGCAGAATTTTGATGAATGATTCCTATTTGGTTTGTTGAAAGCTTAGACTCAATAAGAATAGAGTTAGCCCAGAAATCTTTTAGAGAATTATTTACATTTCTAGTTAGCTTTATAAAAAATAATTAGGTTACATTGATCAGTAATTGTAATTTGATTTAGTTAGTTGTTCCGTTAATGTTAGAATACTAATTTTTCGTTACTGATTTAATTTCACAATCCATACCTGAGGACGACACCCTAGAACGATAAAATCGTATGCTTGGGGAAATCAAAACATCCTCATCGAAGGACAAAGGCATAAATTCAACTTCATGGAAGCATCCTTTCTTAGACATCAAAAGCGGACAAATCATTGTCGTTGTTCTAGCACAAAGGGGACAATGTCAAGCTTTTGATATTCCCTCGATCAAGTTTCGAGACCAACCTCCCAATGTTCAGGAAGCTCCCCAACAAAGGGGACAATATTAAACTTTTGAACTTTACCCAAGCAAGTATAGGGCCTGACTTCACAACATTCAATTAGTTGCCAACACAATGGAATAATATCGAGTTTTCAATCATCGCTAAATCAAGTTCAGGGACTAGCATCTCAATATCTTATCTTGACATAAGAGTACATATCAACATCTTTATCCTAGTATAAGAGGACGTTTTCAACGTTCCTTTCCTTACTAGAGACAATAAAACATCATCATTCGTCTTTATTGTGATAAGAGTGGCTGGGGGTTGACGCTCCATGCTCAAGCATAGGATTTTCATTCATCTTAAACTCGACGAGTGTGCATAAGAGGTAGGCTTCACATCCAAGAGTGGTCAAATTGAGCTAATTCAATATTCATCTCTATCACAATCTGAGTTAGTAGGCGTTAAGCTTCAAATGCAAGAGCAGTCAAGTTCAAGCATTTCATTCGTCTCTATTCCGATGAGAGTGGATCGGTGTTAAGCTTCAGATCTAGAAGTGGTCAAGTTTAGGCATTTCAAAATTTATCTCCATCATGACAAGAGTGGATAGGCACGAAGCTTCAGATCCAAAAGCGGTCAAGTTTAAGCCTTTCAGTATTTGTTTCCATCATGACGAGAGTAGATAGGCATTGTGCTTCATATATAAAAGCGGTCACGTTTAGGCATTTTAACATTCACCTCTACCACAACTAGAGTGCATGGGAACTCACCTCTAGATCTAAGAGTAGTCAGGTTTTGACATCCTATCAAGTGTCTTCATCCCAATGAGAGTGGATAGGCACCAAGGCTTTAGGTCCTCCTTGCATCCAAGTTAAGGCAAAATTTTAAAACCGTTAAGCATGAAAGCTCTTACTTTGACCTTCACCATGCTTAGGCCTGGTCAAATTGGGGGCTGAATAAAGACCCCAAAAAGTGATTCCTCATTTTTTTATAAAAGCCTACTGACAAAATTTGAAACCCCACCTGTACACTTGGAGCCTAAAAGAATAAAGCCTGAACCTAGCCCTGCTTTTTGGCTGTCGAAGGCATGTGCTGGAGCCCATCTATATTCAAGTCCTGGACCTCATACGGACCCGATTGGTTTCCCTGGTTTAGCTCTGCTTCATGCTCTGGACTACCCAAGAAACTAATTGATTTCTTTGGACTAGAATGGCGCAAAACTTGACTGGGTTCCAATTTTAGCAACGCTACTGTTTTTATTTTTTTTAGATTAATTACTAATTTTGAACGAGTGAATGTGGTGGATAAGAGAATAAATAGCTAAAATCGAATTTTTCTCATTAAAATACAAATTTCCCTCCCTTTTTTCCTGTCCTATCCTTTTATAAATAGTGGTCAACCTTTTGATTTTAGGGGAATTAAGGAGAACTACGGAGGGACATTAGAGAGGAAGGCTGAGGTGAAAAAAATTAGAAAGAAAAAAAAAAGGAGAACAACTATCAAACTAAAAAAGAGTGCACTTCAGGGACCAAACCCAAAAAAAAAAAAAAAACAAAAGAGTGTTACTTTGCTAGATTATAATGAGTGTCAACCATAACTCCCCTAGGTTCTTAGGCTACTCAGGTAGGTTAACCTGACGGCTAATTGCTTTTGCCTCTTCCTTTTTGCTATCATCCCTTTTGTTTATCAGTTAACTAAATTTTATGGTGCCCAAAGATGTAATTTTAATTTAGCCTCCATGCCCACCGTAATATTTTTGTTCTATTTTTTTAATTTACGCACCTTGTACAAACTATAAATGTTTTTTTTTCGTTTTTAGTTTCAATTCATTAATATGTTGCATGCTTTCTTTTAATACAACATTCCAATTTTTTCGGTTTGATTAGTAGTGATCATATGTGATAATGGGTAGTATTTAGATGCACACTATCCTGGCATCGTACCTTCATTCCCAAAGCTAGGGCTTTGACTCGAGCCAAATTACTCAGGTAGTCCCCGCACTAGAGATTAATAGAAACCATTTTTGAGAACCTTTTCTTATCAAACAATGTCACATCAATTTAACGGCTTGACAAGAAAATTGATTTATTGATTTTTGTGTATTCTTTATAAACTTATTGGCAAATCTATTTGCTATTTCATAATTTTAAAAACAAAAAAACCTTCGTAGTTAAGGGAATAGACAATTAGACGGGAAACATGGCTCTCTGATCCAAACCACACTTGTTGTTTAGGCCAAGGAGTCTGTGTTGAGTTATTATATTTAGTTTTGATGATAACAAATCCAAGTGTAAAAATTTGTCCTAGTAATGTTGCTCCAAACACAGTCTCCAAACAGGCCTAACTGGTGTTTGTGGTCTTTATTATACTAACTGGTTTGCTACATGTGAGAATAAGTTTTCAAAATAGGTTTTACTTGGTAATTCTATATTAAGTCAAGAACACCATCTCGACAGTTGATTGTAAGGCATGTTCCTGAACTCTAGCAATGGAAAGAACAACCCCAGCAAACAAGGTGGCCTTGGTGTTCACAGCAGCACCATAAATCTTGGACAAGATGACATTCAAAACAAGAAGTCTTGGGTATATAGGTTTTATTTATTTAGACTCTTGTTAATATGCCAATATTGAAAACATCATTTTAAACACCTCTTGAATCGGTATTTGCGCTAAGTGCTTCAGAACACCAGTTGCGAACAACCCTGCGAACAGGGTGCCTAAGGTGTTTCTGAACTGCAGTAGCCACACCCGGTTATCTTTGAAAATTTATTTTAGTTGGCTAAGATCTCCAGATTACTTTCCTTGAATTTCAAAACTGCTCTTTCTCTGGAAAGGATATTTCTTGAAAATATTATGGGAGATTTTCGAAAATAAGTTTTGGGAGATTTGCCAAAACTTAAAGATTTCCTTTGACCATATTTTCGGATATGGTAAAGTTTCAAAAGCTGAAAATTTCTGGTTGCTTTTTTTTCCACCTCATGGTTATGGGAAGATAAGGGTTATCTTTTAAGATATCAAATCCCTTATATTTTGGCCAAATTTTATCACTAGCCGTAGGAGAACATTTCCTGATTGAAAATCGTTTTCTATACTTAGCTGATTCTGTGGCTTATGACGGTTGGTTTTTGTGTTTAAAAACCTCAGCTTTTCTCTCCCAGTAGACACACAACACACGAGAAAAGAGCAGATAGAAAACTCAGGTTGAATTTGCTTAAACACAGCTTTTTGAAAAATTCAGGAAAAATCAGAAAACACGGTCTACACTCAAAGATTCTTGAGCTTCATTCTGAAAAGCAAACCGTGACAAGCTGTGTTTGATTTTGAGTTTTCAAACCATTGGCATAATAGGATCTTCATTGTACCTTACATCTGCTTAGTAAGAAGCACCCCCTGTAAGGTGTTTGTAACCCTGATCTTGAATCAGAAAAGTGAGTGAGTGTGTCCTGAGTGTGTCCTAGTCGTGTGGACTTGGACGTGTCTAATCTTGCGAAGGTTGGACGTGGTGTAACCTGTCTTTGGGAAGAAGGTTACGTGGTTGCAAGTTGTAACAAGGTGTGTTACATTTGTAACGTGTGAAGCCCGTTAGTGAAAGTGGTTAAATCCTACACGAGGTAGGTCGTGGTTTTTCACACCTCAGTTGGGCTAGAGGTGTTTTCCACGTAAAAATTGTGTGTGCTTTATTTTCCGCATTTATCTTGGTGATTTTCGCATCTGCAATAATTGAGAACACCCCGTGCAAACAAGCTATCAGGGTGTTTGTCATTTGAGAACAACCTCTACTAGGGTGTTTGTTATTTACAACGCGAAAATCAGACACCACAATTCACCCCCCCTCTTGTGGTTGTATACTCACGAACTCAACAAGTGGTATCAGAGCGGGTTCTCTTACAAAAGGTTAACACCTTGAGAGATTCTGAAGATGAGTACCCCACAAGGAATTCTTGAAGGGCAATCCATTACTCGTCCACCCTATTTCAACGGCCAACATTATAGTTGGTGGAAGAATAGGATGGAGAACTATATTCAGGCAGAAGATTATGAATTATGGATGCTCATCAAGAACGGGCCCCTTGTTCCCACCAAGGTGCTTGAAGATGGTAAGAAGGTTCCCAAGGAATCCATAGAGTTTGATGCCGAGGACTACAAGAAAATGGAGAAAAATGCCAAGGCCAAAAAGCTTCTATATTTTGGCCTAGGACCCGATGAATACACTCGCATCTCTGAGTGTGAATCAGCCCAAGCTATCTGGAATGCTCTGCAAGTTGCTCATGAAGGTACGAGTCAAGTTAAACAATCTAGAATTGAGCTACTTATGCGACAATATGAGTTGTTTGATATGGGTGATCATGAAACTGTGATGGACATGTATACACGGTTCACCCACATCACGAACGAGTTAAAATCCCTGGGAAGATCTTTCACCACTGAAGAGTTGGTGAGGAAAATCCTCAGAATTTTACCTCGCACGTGGGGGGCCAAAGTAACAGCCATCCAAGAGGCTAAAGACATAAACAAGATCACCCTCGACGAGTTGATTGGTAATCTCCAGACCTATGAACTCCGAAAGAACTCACAGCAAAGAGACGAACAAAAGAAGGATCGTGGGCTTACCTTGAAAGCACATGAGGACACTGACTTTGACCTTGAAGATGAAGAAATGGCCCTAATGTCCAGAAAATTCAAGAAATTCTTCAAAAAGGTCAAGGAAAACAACAAAAGAAAAGACTTCAGCAAGTCCAGAAACACCTCCAAAGAACAGCTCACAGGGTGTTTCAAGTGCGGCAAACCAGATCACTTAGTCAAGAATTGCCCTCTGCTTCGAGAAGATCAGACGCCCGAACACCCTCGAAAACAGGGTCGAAAACACCCTGTAAACAATTTGGGCAAGCGATTCTCGAAAGCTATGCTGGCTGCTTGGGGAGATTCCTCTGAGGATGAAGGAGAATCTGAAGCTGAAGAAGGAGTCATAGCACTTATGGCGCAAAGTGATTCAGATTCAGATGATGAATCAACAATCAGCTTCTCAGATCTCAAGAACAAGGTACATGGTCTTAACAAAGCCACTTTAGAAGAACTTCTATATAATTTGATAGACACATGTGCTGATCTAAAAAGAGAAGTTCATGACCTAGAGCTTGAAAATGAAATTCTTAAAAATGAAAAACTCGGTTTACATGAAAATGTTAATATACTCAAAGAAAACCTCTTTATAAAAGAAGGAGATTACTCTCGAATAGAGGAAAAACTCTTTGAGGTGGAAGGAATGGTTGAGTCCCTGCTCAAAGAAAACAAGGGTTTGTATGCTAATAAAGAAAAACTGGGAACCGAGCTTAGCACAAACAAACGCTGGAACAAATCTTCACAGGCCCTTGTTTGGTTAAACGCTCACCATAGTCGAAACAAAAAGGGACTTGGTATAAGCCTAAATGAACAGTTTACCCAATTCATAGAAAGTATGTGGGATTACCTGAAAATATTGTTTGCTTTCATTGTGGTAAAACTGGTCACTATCGATATTCTTGTCCTTTAAGAAAACATGCCAATGAAAAGAATAAAAGGTATGTGAAGCAAATCTGGATTAGAAAAGATGAGCTTTACATGTCTAAAGGAATGGGACCCAAGTGGATCTGGGTTCCCAAAACTAACCCGTGATTTGTTTTGCAGGCTGAAGTGAGAGAGAACAATCCCACAAACAACCCAGCAAACAGGGTAAGAAACACCCTGTCAAACAGATCAGAAAACAACCTTAAAAACAGGCAACTGTGGTATGTTAATAGTGGGTGTTCGAGGCACATGACTGGAGAAAGATCAAATTTTCTCTCACTTACAGCTTTGAATGGTGGGAGTGTAGCATTTGGAAATGGCAAGTCTGGGACAATTGTCGGTATAGGTAATATTGGTAAAAGTCTCTCCCATTCAATTGACAATGTACACTTGGTTGATAGTTTAAAGTACAATTTGCTAAGTGTGTCCCAACTGTGTGACAAGAACAACCTAGTGGTGTTCTCATGAACACGTTGCTTGGTTGTGAATGACGACACAGGAGATGTTGTGTTGAGGGGGAAGCGATGTCAAAATGTTTATAAAGTCTGTATTTCCACTCTTCCCCAAAATAATCTGACTTGTTTAAATGCATTAAATGATGACATAATGCTATGGCATAAGAGACTAGGTCATGCAAGCCTATCTTTGTTAAACAAACTTGTTTCCAAAGATTTGGTTGTTGGACTGCCTTCCATCAAGTTTAATGATGACAAGGTATGTGAAGCTTGTGCAAAAGGCAAACAAGTCAGATATTCTTTTAAATCGAAAAAATGTGTAAGCACTACTCGACCTCTAGAATTATTACACATTGATTTGTGTGGTCCCATGAGGGTAACCAGTAGAGGTGGGAAAAAGTATGTGCTTGTTGTAGTGGATGATTACTCTCGATTTACTTGGACCTTGTTTTTGGCATCCAAAGATGAAACCTTTGAGAATTTTATTGCCTTTCTCAAAAAGGTTGAAAAGAGAGTAGGACACTCTTTAATTAGCTTGAGATCTGATCATGGAACTGAGTTTGAAAATGCAAGTTTTATCAACTATTGTAATGAATATGGTGTTGATCATAACTTCTCAACTCCAAGAACACCCCAACAAAATGGGGTGGTTGAGCGCAAAAATCGCACCCTGGAAGACATGACCAGAACAATGCTTATTGTTAGTGGTCTTCCTAGGTATTTTTGGGCAGAAGCATTGAACACCTCATGTTACATTATAAATAGATGCATGATCAGACCCATGTTGAATAAAACTCCTTATGAACTTTTCAAAGGCAGAAAACCCAATATTACGCACCTAAGGACATTTGGTTGTAGGTGTTTTGTGCATAATAATGGGAAGGATGCCTTAGGAAAGTTTGACCCTAGGAGTGATGAGGCAATATTCCTTGGCTATTCTTCTCACAGCAAGGCATACAAAGTCTTTAACAAAAGAACCTTGTGTGTTGAGGAAAGTGTGCATGTGCTTTTTAATGAATCTAACGTGTTGAGTGAGAATGATGCACAGGAAGATGAACTTGAATTAGGTCTTGTTCGAAAAGAAGTGTTGCTCCAAGATAAACGAGGTAAGAACACCATGGAGAAAACAACTCCTGAAGGTGTTCCTCAGAACAGCAGGCAAGGTGAGCACCAAACAAAGGAAAACACCGCTGAACCCTGTTCGGAACCGTATTCTTCAGGAATAGACTTACAAACATGTGCAGAAACAGGCTCGGGAGATGATCGTAAGCATTATGTTACGACTAGAGTAGAGCATGGGTCTGTGGATCCTCTTACTCCACGACCATGGAAGCACCATAGTTCGCACCCTCTTGATCAAATCTTGTCAGATATTAATACTGGAGTGCAAACTAGATCTAAGCTAAAGAATTTTTGTGCTTTCTATGCTTTTCTTTCTAACATTGAGCCAAAAAGTGTGAATGAAGCTCTTGCAGATTCAGATTGGATCACGGCTATGCAAGAAGAGCTTCATCAATTTGAGAGAAACAAAGTATGGCACCTTGTACCTAAACCTGCAGAGAGAACAATCATTGGAACCAAGTGGGTGTTCCGAAACAAACTGGATGAGTCAGGAACAGTCACTAGGAACAAGGCACGGCTGGTTGTACAAGGATACAATCAAGAAGAAGGGATCGATTATGAAGAAACCTTTGCACCAGTTGCTAGAATTGAGGCTATTCGAATCTTAATAGCCTTTGCAGCTCATATGGAAATCAAGCTATATCAAATGGATGTTAAAAGTGCATTCCTAAACGGATACCTTAAAGAAGAGGTGTATGTCAAACAACCCCCTGGTTTTGAAAATGGTGATTTTCCAAATCATGTTTTTAAACTTGACAAGGCACTTTATGGTTTAAAACAAGCTCCAAGAGCTTGGTATGAACGGTTGTCAAGTTTTTTACTTGAAAATGATTTTAGAAGAGGCAAGGTAGACAATACCTTGTTTCTAAAATCTAAGGGGGAACATTTTTTGATTGTCCAAATATATGTTGATGATATTATATTTGGTGCAACTCATCATGATTTATGCAATGAATTTTCAAATATGATGAGGAGTGAGTTTGAGATGAGCATGATGGGTGAGCTTAATTTTTTCTTAGGCTTACAAATCAAGCAAACTCCAAACGGCACCATGATCCATCAGCAAAAGTATATCAAGGAGTTACTTAAGCGTTTTGGGATGGAGTCAGCCAAACCCATAGACACTCCTATTTCTCCTTCAACCAAGTTGGTTATGGATGATAGGAGTCCCTCAGTTAAGGAGAAACTCTATAGGGGTATGATTGGGTCACTCTTATACCTAACCGCTAGTAGATCTGATATTGTTTTTAGTGTTGGTTTATGTGCCCGTTTTCAGTCTAACCCTAAGGAAACTCATCTTAAGGCTGTTAAACGGATACTAAGGTATTTGAAACATACACCCAATTTAGCTTTATGGTATCCTAAAGGTTGCAATTTTGATCTTGTTGGATATGCTGACGCTGACTATGCTGGATTCTTAGTTGATAGAAAGAGTACCTCAGGTATGGCTCACTTTCTTGGACCTTGTTTGGTATCTTGGGCTACCAAGAAGCAACATTCAGTTGCCATGTCCACAGCAGAAGCTGAATATGTTGCAGCAGCTTCATGTTGTGCTCAACTGTTGTGGATAAGGCAACAGCTTAAGGACTTTTGTGTTGACATTGGATGCATTCCTATTTTTTGTGATAACACAAGTGCAATTAATATTGCCAAAAATCCATGTCAACATAAAAGAACAAAGCATATTGACATTCGACATCATTTCTTGAGAGATAATGTTGAAAAGGGTTTAATCTCTATGAATTTTTGCTCAACGGAAAATCAAATTGCTGATATATTCACTAAGGCACTAGCTAGAGACCAATTTGAGAGAAACAGACTGGAATTGGGGTTGGTGAAAACACCCTGAGAACACCTGTTCTCAGAGTTAGATCAAGCTGACAAAACACCCTATAATACCTGTTCTATCCACTTGTTTGCAATTATTGCTATCAAAACAGTGGTCTATGCTTAACAAATATGTGTAGTCTTGTGTGCTATTATGATTATTTATGAAGACTGCTGCCTTGGGAGATGGAGAAAGAGTATTCATGACAGACCTTGGAATGAGAGAAGCATGTTCAAGAACAGATGGCTCGAACAGGTATGCCTTGATTGTCATTAATGTATGCTGCCTGCTTAAATTCTAGGTGTTTCTTAGGTGGCCCTTCATAACGGGTAGGGAGTTTAAAAACCCCCTTTGCGTGTGTCTCTTTTCCCCGTCTTGCTGTCTCTCTCTCTCTCTCTCTTCTGTTCTTGCTTTCAAACCCTAGCAAAACCCTCTAAACCCTAATCTCTCTCCTCTAGCAAACAATGGCTTCCAACAACACCTCTCACTCAAAAGCCCTCGTTCTTACTTCCTCAATCCCTGCTCCTTCTCGCCCAATCTCGTACAAGCCTTTCAAATTCCTGAAAAGCTTGTCCCTAAAATCAGTGGGAATGGGGATGGATGATATTCCCTTTGAATGTCGAAGGGAATTGGTGTTCCTCGTAGGGGCAATTGCTTGTCCCATTTCAGTTGAGTCAGAGGGAACAAAGTCGGGGTCTCAAGAACAATTCTTGGAAACCCCTGAAGGGTTTAATTTTGAGCCCTGTTCTTCTGGGTTGTTCTCTGACACCGCGACAGAAACAGGGGCTGCCTCTGTCGAAGGTGTGGTTGTGGAGGATCTGCATGTTGACTTCTAAGGGAAGTCGAATGAGTCGTCAGAGAAGAGTCTAGAGAAGAATTCTCTCCCTGAGGCTGAAATCTCCCCTCCAGTCTTTCAAACTGGAGAGAAAAGGAAGAGGGTGAAAATCGTGTCTAGGCGTAGCAGAACGCCAAGAACAAGGCCACAACCAAGGTCTCAACCCTCTCAAACTCCCTCTTCTCCTCAATCCTCTAAGCCCTCTCGAAAATCTGCAAGGCTAGCGTTTCAATCCTCTCATCGTCCCTCCAAACCCTCTGCTCCTATCATCGAGGAGATTTCTTCTTCTTCTGAAGGGTTCTCGAGTTCTGACTCTGAGAACACCACCTTCAAACAGGGGACACCGGTGTTTTTCGAGTCCTCTGAAGAACAATCTCCTCCAAAACCAACCAATAAACCTGCTGTGAAGCCCTCTCCTGCCAAAACACCCCTCAAGCGAAAGCCCAGAACAGCCCCCTACCAGAAACTACCACCTCTGTTCCTGTCCTTAAACGCCCAAAGCAGTTCACTCCCTCTCCTATGTCTGACAAACATGCGCAGTTGCTGAAGCGCAATGTCGTCAGGAGGAAGGTAGTAAATGTAAGCTTTTTCGAGGAACAGGGTCTGGGGGTGTTCTTGACCAAGCTTCGAGCCCAAGGCTGGCTTGAGTTGTTTACAAACACCCAGCAAGGGTGTTCTGTGCCCGAGTTGGCTGAATTCTATGCCAACTGCTCTGTCACAAATGGGGTAGTGACAAGTGTTGTCAATGAGTGTCATTTCTCCTTTGATGAAGCCACCCTAAGTGATATTCTGGGCATCCCCTCTCGTGGATTTGCTGTGTATGTGAGGGAAGACAAAACTGCCCTGGAAACAGCCAGGCTCTTAGAGGTGTCCAAACGCCTTAGTCAAAAACAGGGCCTGAGAACACCCCTTTCGGTTAAGAAGGGTGAAATGACCTCCCTGCACCAACTACTGTTTATGTTCACTATCAAGAACATAATACCGCGAGGTCAAGGGCGAAACTCAGCAGATGCCTTCGATCAATGTCTGGTGGACCTACTGGATCGGGAGGAACCAGTAAACCTCCCTGCAATCATGATTCGCCACATAGAGCGAATTGCGAACACCACCCGGGCACATGATCTTGGCTATGGGTTTCTGTTGACAAGGGTGCTTGAGCACTTTGGGATAGTGCTCACACGAAGAGTGGCGGCCCAAATCATTGATGAGATTGGGATTGACACTCTCTTAGGGTGTGGCTATGAGGTTGGCAAAGGGTCAGTTTCCAAACAGGGACGTCGACCACCTCGACCACCTGTTTCTGGGCAACCTTCCGTCAAGGTTGAGGCTGTTCTTGAGGACAATGCTCGCCTCAAGGATGAGCTCTCAGCCATCAAGGCTGCTCTTGCTGAGGAACGAGCTCTCTCGGTCAAACGCCATGAAGATCTCCTTGCACTTCTCTCCACTCTTGCCCCCAGCGTTCCTCCTCTACAAACGAAACCACCCCCTGCTCCCTGATTGTATAGGCTGCTCTCTAGTCTCCTCCTTTCTTAATTTCGTTTTTGGCATTGTATTTTTTTTATGCAATATCTCATTATTAATGCTTCTTGCCCCTTCTACTACATACTTCTTTTCTTGCATTCTTAATGTTGTTTATGCTTTTTAATGATGCCAAAAGGGGGAAGAAGAGTGTAACCCTCCTATTGACGAATGAACCTAGCATTGACTTAAGTGGACCTTGACTTACGTGGATCCCTATCAGCATTCAATTTTTTTGTCAATATGGTCACTTGGTTTGTCATCATCAAAAAGGGGGAATTTGTTGAGTTATTATATTTAGTTTTGATGATAACAAATCCAAGTGTAAAAATTTGTCCTAGTAATGTTGCTCCAAACACGGTCTCCAAACAGGCCTAACTGGTGTTTGTGTTCTTTATTATACTAACTGGTTTGCTACATGTGAGAACAAGTCTTCAAAACAGGTTTTACTTGGTGATTCTATATTAAGTCAAGAACACCATGTTCCTGAACTCTAGCAATGGAAAGAACAACCCCAGCAAACAAGGTGGCCTTGGTGTTCACAGCAGTACCATAAATCTTGGACAAGATGACATTCAAAACAAGAAGTCTTGGGTATATAGGTTTTATTTATTTAGACTCTTGTTAATATACCAATATTGAAAACATCATTTTAAACACCTCTTGAATCGGTATTTGCGCTAAGTGCTTCAGAACACCAGTTGCGAACAACCCTGCGAACAGGGTGCCTAGGGTGTTTCTGAACTGCAGTAGCCACACCCGGTTATCTTTGAAAATTTATTTTAGTTGGCTAAGATCTCCAGATTACTTTCCTTGAATTTCAAAACTGCTATTTCTCTGGAAAGGATATTTCTTGAAAATATTATGGGAGATTTTCGAAAATAAGTTTTGGGAGATTTGCCAAAACTTAAAGATTTCCTTTGACCATATTTTCGGATATGGTAAAGTTTCAAAAGCTGAAAATTTCTGGTTGCTTTTTTGAATCCACCTCACGGTTATGGGAAGATAAGGGTTATCTTTTAAGATATCAAATCCCTTATATTTTGGAAAATTTTATCACTAGCCGTAGGAGAACATTTCCTGATTGAAAATCGTTTTCTATACTTAGCTGATTCTGTGGCTTATGACCGTTGGTTTTTGTGTTTAAAAACCTCAGCTTTTTCTCTCCCAGTAGACACACAACACACGAGAAAAGAGTAGATAGAAAACTCAGGTTGAATTTGCTTAAACACAGCTTTTTGAAAAATTCAGGAAAAATCAGAAAACACGGTCTACACTCAAAGATTCTTGAGCTTCATTCTGAAAAGCAAACCGTGACAAGCTGTGTTTGATTTTGAGTTTTCAAACCATTGGCATAATAGGATCTTCATTGTACCTTACATCTGCTTAGTAAGAAGCACCCCCTGTAAGGTGTTTGTAACCCTGATCTTGAATCAGAAAAGTGAGTGAGTGTGTCCTAGTCGTGTGGACTTGGACGTGTCTAATCTTGCGAAGGTTGGACGTGGTGTAACCTGTCTTTGGGAAGAAGGTTACGTGGTAGCAAGTTGTAACAAGGTGTGGTACATTTGTAACGTGTGAAGCCCGTTAGTGAAAATGGTTAAATCCTACACGAGGTAGGTTGTGGTTTTTCACACCTCAGTTGGGCTAGAGGTGTTTTCCACGTAAAAATTGTGTGTGCTTTATTTTCCGCATTTATCTTGGTGATTTTCGCATCTGCAATAATTGAGAACACCCCGTGCAAACAAGCTATCAGGGTGTTTGTCATTTGAGAACAACCTCTACTAGGGTGTTTGTTATTTACAACGCGAAAATCAGACACCACAATTCACCCCCCTCTTGTGGTTGTATACTCACGAACTCAACAGTCTGCCTCAACAGTCAAGGTGGGTTCCTTGGCTAGAGAATGAACAGTTCTCATTCTTGTCCTATACATTTGCTAGAGGTCCGGATAGATTCTCGGTCAATTTGGTTATGCTATTCTGCCCAAAAAATGTGTCTTTTATTTAAAGCAAACAAATGAAAAACTTACGCAAGCAACCCTACAATTGATGAGCCATCTGTGGAACATGACGTGGTCCTTATAATTGCTCAATTTATGGATATTTTGATAAGTATTATGTATCACATTTTCAGCTACTTCTTGATCTATTAAATTATAATAACCTAACAAATATTACACCTTATCATTAATATAAATATCATTTGGCAACATACTAAGTTGCAAAATACACATTTCATCAATGCATCGTTAAAAAATTTATCGATGGAAGAAATTGTATTCGAGTAAAATATACACTTCATCAATGCATCATTATACACCATTCAAAGAAAAAAGAGGGAAAAATTGAAGAACTAGAAGAAGAAGTTGTTACCTAACATAAAAAGCTTTTCTGACAAAACAAGTGAGAGTTATGAATTCAAACTTAGCTTTATATTTGAGTAAATTAGAAATTTGTCCAACATTTTGGTTTATTTTTAATTTCATTCTCTTTACTACGAGCTTTCCATTTTTAAGCAGCTTAGTTTGCTATTTTTTTCATTTCATTTCAACGGATGTCATATCATCTTTTTCCTCATTTCCTAAGCATGCATTACACATTCACATGAGTTTTTCTTTTATTATTCCATATGGTGTCCTCATTTATACCTGTATGGACCAACAACCCCTATGGAGCTATGTCGCGTTGTCGTCCCCCATGGATTGATCGACTTGGTTGCTGACTATCTATTTTTTTATTTCGAAACTGGTTACCAATATTTCTTTTCCTTTTTTAAGAAATCTAAATCGTAGCAGAGAAATGGAAATCAGACTACAGAACTGGTCCAGGATTCTAATCCAGGATCCCCGACCCATGTTCTTGGGCCAAAACCAGGCCCAGTTGCCTGGTCCGATCCTTTGCAGTAGCTAATGCCTAATCCAGGAGCAGGGCAGCTAGCCTGATCCAGGAACCCAGCTAGGCTCCTGGGCCTAACTCTTGGTCCAGACAGTTGTACTGTCCTCAATCAGAACTCTTTTGCTTAAAAATAAAATAAAGATGAAATCAATACAATTAATTAGTAGAAGTGCCAGTGACTTTTATGAAAAACTAATAATCTGCAATCACTTTTCGAAGCAAATCATTTCCAATAGGTAGAACTAAAGGGACAACTAATTGCATTTTAAAGAGGTTTTCGAAAGGACCCTGAGTAATCCCTAATGTGGGGACCGTACTGACTCCATAGGCTTGAACCGAGGATCTAGATTCAGGGGCGACTGCATGGTGACATGATAGAGTACATCACATCACCACCCACAATCATTGATGCCCTCTACTATTCAATACAGGAAGTCAAATCTTAATTACACTATCATACAGTCATACAACAGATTAGTATGAATCACATTAAATAACGTAACAAGAGACAACTTTAGTCCAAAATAAGGTAAATAGTTTCAATGAGCGAGGAACTGCCTAAAGATTGCATCTTTCGCAATTTGATATCAAAATCATATCGAAACAAAATATAAGAATAGAGTGAGGATAGACATTACACCCTCATGATAAACCACTTGATTTACTTGGGAACCCAGCAAAGTGCCACCTTTTGATTAATCCTAATCTCTCTCTCTCTCTCTCAATCCCCTCAATATGTCACTTAGGTGGTGTTTCTCTAATTTATGGAATTATTTTACCTGAGATCCCTTGCTGTTTTCAACTCTCTCACAATGGTAGTTTCTCAATGCCTAGGTGATGCTAATTTTCTGATGCGTTAACCCTTAGGGGTAGCCCCCTTTTTATAGTGATTAAATGGGCCAACTTAGTTTGTAAAAGGAGATCGACTCCTAGTCTTATTAGGCTAATTCTTAATGGGTTTGCTAATTTAACTAGGAAACTAACTAATTAAGGATGACAAACTAATCAACCACATACTAGAATTTGGATTAATTTAGCAAACTCAATTTTAGAGTGCGAAGAAGCATGGGAAACCGTTCGTGTTCCCTGTGGGAGAACTAGTCAATTCGATCCTAGAATAAGGCATAATGGGCTAGTTCTTTTCATGCTCTTTTGTCCTCGCTCGATTATTTTGGACTAAATTTTTAATATTTACTTTGCTGGGCTGCCATGTACACAAGTTGGGGTATGGCTTTTGCCTTAGGGCAATTAAAATATAAACGCCATTTTTAGATGTCTACAGTTAACCCCCACTTTGGTCGAGTTGGAGTAAGGCCTGATGATGTCATATTGTGCCAGGACAGCAACATTTTTGAGATGCCCATTGTCTTAGGAGCTAATAGTTTTTGGTTTTATCCTTTCACAAGATTGGTGGAGCTTTCACTAGTATAGTGGATTCTCGAACTTATCTTTTCATTGGATTAGCGAACCTTTCACTGGTTTAGCGAATTATTGAATTTATCTTGGCCATCGGATTAGCAGACCTTTTACCGGTCTAGCGAGCTCATGAATCTAAGATGCTTGTCATCGGATTAGCAGTTCTTTTACTGGTCAAGCAAATTTTTTGGAATTTATCTTGATCGTTCGATTAGCAGATCTTTTGCTTGTCTAGCAAACTTTGAATTTATCCTTCTCACCAGATTAGCGAACCTTTCGCCGGTCTAGTGGATTTTGAATTTACGCTATTTAAGGACTCTCACCATATTTTCTTGTTATCATCTTCTTATCGACTCCATTACTGTCAAAGTTAGTGTGTGCCTTAAATAATCTGGATGATAGCCTGATAAGTTTTGGACTTACCACTTGCTTAGCATATGATGGTGAACTCGGCTGAGTCCTCTTTTGCCATTTCCTCCTCTTGTTTACCACCTGTAGCTTGCTTTGATGCATGGGAAAGGTAGAGTTTATAGCTAGATCATTGATAACTTAGTGCCTTGAGAGCCTAAAGACATGCAACCAGATTCTTGTTAACTTCTTCGAGTGAGAGCTCTGTTTCCAGATCCCTAAAAACTTGATGATGTGATAGCCTAACATTGGGTTGATGTCTAGTATGATGATACTTACGTAAAGCCTGTTTTGAAGATAAAGCCCCACTTTCACTCAGCCTTATTAAGGCAAGAGTCAAAGTATAGATGTCACCTATGATAGTTGTTGATGCGATCTTAAAAACCTTTAATGCATGTTCATGGCTGACAAGGGTTGTGTGCCCTTCTTATGGGATTGTTGTCACACTTGAATACGCACTCCTTTGATTCAGGGTTCCTATTTAGGGTCAATATGCATGAATCTTATATCTTATTCTGCCCGAATTTTGCCCATAATAATTGATAAATTAGGTTGTTTATTAGTATTTTATTGGTTTTGTAGGTAATACTAACAATTTCTCAAACAGTAGAGAATCGCTACGAATGTGTTGAAAGTTGGGCAAGTTAACTTGCAATAATCATGAAGCAAGACTAGGTCAATAAACAAAAACTTTCGCAGAAACAAAGATGAAGAACAGTGCAGAAATTTAGCATGGGCTATCAGTGCCACGTGGCATGGGCATGCCAAAACCCAGCTTTGATCTGTTCTTGTCTCAGAGTGCAGTGACTTAGCATGATCTGTCCATGCCACATCACACGACTGTTCTAAGTTTGCTACTTTGGGGTCTTTGTAAACCCCCTTCCCCCGTTTGTGTGATAAGCTAGGTTTTTGATTAGGTTTTAGAGGTGGGGCTAGCATAGTTTCTTGCATTCTAAAGGTCGTGATTATAAGTACATTAGTGCTTAATTTTGCTAATTTATCCACATTTCAAGTTATTTAAGTATTTGATTCTCTTTCAACGGCATTTATTCTCTAACTTTTTCTATTGAATGGTTAGTTTGCTCAATCTTTTTCCTTTACTCTTCACTTTTAGCATTTAAGCCTTCTTGTTTTGGGGCAATTTTATGCGTTAGTGACACAGATTACCTTTTAGTCTTGTTTTCTTTCCTTTGTCTACTTTCAATCTTTCTCTCTCTTATCTCAAATCTCCATTTCAACTCCCCTCTTCTTCACTCAGGTTTGGGTTTGGGAACCTACTATTGAAATGTTGAACAATTGGTTAGTTATAGCTTAGATTAGAGTTAGCTAAGCCTGTTAGTGTGAATAAGTGGAGATCAAGCCACAAATTCCATCCATGTGCTCCAACCATGGAGGCCAACGTCCATTGTTGTATTTTTTAAGCTATTAAGGTTCTCCATTTTCTCTGTTGTCTCCTAGTTAATTAGCTGATTTAATGCTTTCCTCATTTAATTAGATGCTTTGTTAGTCTATTGTTAGTTAGAATGATGTTTTGTGCCAATTGTGTTTTGTTTTAGTTTAGTTTAATGAATTATGTTTAGATTAAGATTGGTGAGTAATTAGTCTAATTAATCATGTTTATTTGCATTTATTGCTTTTCTTGGTTTAGGATTGGGCTAAATAACTAGTGATTTCAACAGCGCCCCAGAGGATGACAAATTTACCACCCTTACACATAAAAAACTATTCAACAAATTGGCATTGTCATCGGGGATGACAACGTGACATTAAGCTACTGCTTTAAACACGCCCCCTTTATTTCATAGTGTAGTGTCTATTATTATTTTTCCTTTTAAGTTAGAGAGTGACTACTTATTTCAATGACACTAAAAAATACCAAAAAAAATTAATTAGAAATTATGAAAAGTCCAAAAAATAAAAAAATTGAAAAACTAAAGAATTGTAACTCATTAGATACAAATAATGTGTTTGGGAATTGTGTAGATTGTAATGTGATGAATGTTGATGCTAATTCCGTTAAACTTAATAAGCCCATTGTTGAAAGAGTTGAACCCAATGCACCATATTCATTGAGGGATCACTTCTATCCTCCCTAAACATCCCCACCACCATGTTTTGAGCTCCCTTCTATACCTAGGATGTGACACTTGAGCTTAACCTTGATTATGCTGGCATGCTTCCCAAATTCAATGACTTTGAGGATCCTTATTTGTTTATTCATGAGTTTAAGGAGGTGTGTTTGTTGATTCAAATGCCTAGGGTACCTAGTGATGTTATAAAAATGAACTTCATTCCTTTAGCTCTCAAAGATGGTGCTAAGAGGTGGATATATGGTCTTAAGGTTGGTTTTAATAAATCATGGGATTCTTTTGTTGTTATCTTCCTTAAAAGGTACTTTCCCACTAGTAAGACCATTAGGCTTATGAATGAAATTCTCTCTTTTATCCAAATTGAATATGAGCCCTTTTGGAATTATATGAATATGTTCAAGGAGCTGCTCACTATAATGCGCTCACCATGGTTTAGAAAAATAGAACTTGTTTCAAATTATTTATGAGGGGTTGGATGTGAGTACATGGATAATGGTTGAACCTATGTATGGGGGAGAGTTTCTGTAGAAGAATACTAATGGGGCTTAGGACTTTCTTGAGGATTTAAGTGATAAGGCACATGAGGACATGGACAATGGTTGTGAAAGGAGGTCTTCTATCCTAAGTATGTCCCTTTAAGTTGCATGACTTATTGGAAAGTGATTTCTATTATTTTCCTTTTGCCTAGCCTACCTTGTCAGGTTTCGAGCTAGCCCTTCTTTCTCTCTCTTTCTTTTTCTCTTTTTAAACACTAGATTCGTCATTGGCTAGAGGCATTCTAGAAAAGAAAATATAAAAATATGTAAAAGAACAAATGGAAGAGATGAATTTATTAATGAATCAAGGCCACATCAGACTTGGATTGGTGATGGAAAAGAAAGTTAGTGACTCTATGACTCAACACATGATCATGGGTTTGGGGCACATCATATCTTCATAACTTAAGGATTCTTGTGTGAAGGATTTCCTTTATGGTTGCATCATAGTCCATGAACATGAAGAGTATATAGGCCCTAGATTTGGATTCATATATACTTGCTATTAGATAAATGGGTCCCCCTCTTCTCTTTGGTGGTCTGAAATGGCTAGAATGCGGTTATGCAAGCCAACCAGGTTACTATCATTATTGGGTAGTGGAGTATGGGTCGTTTCAATTGGCGTGTATTGGGTGTAGCAATTTAGAGCATGTACCTCCTTACTTATGGGGTCTTTGTGTTTCTTATCCCCATTCTAAATGTTGCCCTTCCTATTTTTAGTAGCTCTTATGCGTACTTCTTTGCCCATCTCTTCCTCCATAAGTACGCCAACATTTCTTAATGCTGTGAAGTTTTTAATTGCCTATAGGTGGGTTGAAGGTTTCTGGTAAACAACTTCATTTAATCAGCCTCTGAGTGGCACTCCACCATAGGGGCAACTTTTGCCCTCCATCAGTTAGGAAAGTCAGACAAACCTTCCTTTTCCTTATGCTAGATTGTTTCCAGGCCCTTAAGTGTAAGTAGTGGATCAGCATTGTTTAAATACTGACGTAGGAATACCTTACAAAGGTAGTCCTTGTTTGTTAGCTTTCGTCGGTCTACAGTATTATACCAACTCATCACATCTATGTCGATTGTCCAAGGAAATATGATCTAGAAGATATCATTGCCAACTCCTTTTAAAGTCATTGCACTAAAAAAATTCCTCACATCATGGTAACGATTTTCAGTTCCATGGAACTTAATATCTTCGAGAGTGAATTTTAGGGGTAATTTCTCTTTTGGGATTGAAGTGAATCTCATATAGCCATTCATTAATGGTTGAACATGGAAGATTCCTTAAGTAGGAGTTCTATCTGATCTAATCATGGATTGGTTTAAGGAGTGCTTCCCTCCCCCCTCCTTCTTCCTTTTTCTTATCGTCGTTCCCTTCTCTTTTGTGAGGTTTCTCATAATTTTCATTTGGGGTGTCATTGACAATGGTTTGTAGTGTAGTGGTCATCTGTTCTGTCTTCTTCTCACTCTCATCCAGTCTGGTTTGCAATTTTTTAACATCTTCATGAGTTGAGTTAGTTCATTACCTCCTGCCCATCAGGATTGGTGAAGTATTACACTTTGATTTGGATTTTTACTTTGACACAACTCGTGCAATTACCTTGGACTCATCTCACAGACCTTCTTAGTTTTCCCTATCCTAAGCAATAAGGCAGTGGTTCAGATGAATGAATGTTGGAAATAAAAGGTTAACAACATTTCTCATGGGCTGAAGGAAATGGTTATCAACTTACAGTTTAGTGATAAGAGAACGACCTGAAGGTTTAGGCCTAGGCTGGAAAGGATAAGGTGAAAAAGTTATATTCAAGGTACTAGTTTTAAATAAAATTGGGCCTTACCCTGAATTGGTCCTAAATTGGGCTTAGCAGCTAACCTAAAGGACTTAGTTAGGTCTAAGTGCAGCTGATATAACTCATGAGCCTAGACTGTGCCTAAGTATAATTGTGGTTTAGTTTGCCTAGAGTGGGATAGTTTAAGCATGTGTATAGATCTAGGTGTACTCATGGATGGATCCTAGACATAGGGAATATGACATGTGGACCATGAACTTATAGAATGGGTAATGTGTCTTGGTCCTAACTAAGCTTATTATGAATAAGATGCATGATTGGGTACAACCTAGAATGGACTAAGACTCTAAAGGTCATGAGGCCTAATGATGCACGATTCTCCATGCCCAAGTATCCTACAACTGACTTGCTAAGGACTTGAATGGCCCATGTTGATTGATGAACTAAGGGTATATAGTGAGAGCCTAGGGTACTAAACTAAGGCTATATAGTAAGAGCCCAGGGTCTAATCATATGCTATGAATGCTGACTCAAACAGAAGCTGTCCAAATTAGACCCAACTGTAAGATGTTAGCTGCACTCCTCGTGAGGCCTCTGAGACAAACATATTGACTCTAGCCCTTTCTCCAAAGTTCAAACTAACTTAAATACATGTAGCCTCCCTTAGGGTCTAGTAGGGTTTTTAATTGGCCTCAGAAACTAACTCTTACTGCCTTTCCTCGATCCATACTAAAGACAGTGTTGGACTTCTACCAGCATGCAGACTCCTTTTTTTTTGTTTTTTCTAACAGTTAGCTAAGCTCATTCAAGCTCAGCTAAGTCTCCTTTGAGGACCTTTTATTCCCTAAACTAAAGCTAGAACCTAGTTAGGCCCATGGTCATGAGCCCCTAGAGCTGAATTGGCCTTGAAGCACCACTTTGGTTCATAGTCCTCGATACTAGGTTTAACATTTCCTAACTAGGGTCTCCTAAAACCTAAAGCATCAATGCATAGTCTCTGGAGCTAAGAAAGTGGAATCACACAAACATTTAGTCAAGCACATATATGAGTTCCAACCCTAACTAGACTTCTAAGTTACAAATGTTTAAAGTTAGGTTTAGAACAGTCCTCTCATGACCCAAGTGCTTCGTATGCCATCCGTAGGATGCATGGCAAGACTGTAACATTTGGTTTGGTTCCCTCAGTCATGTAGACCAAAAAGTGTGTTGCGAGTGGTTAAATTAATGCATGCTTAGTGGAATCTATTCGACCCACTGAATTAACTGCTTGATCTCTCAAGGGGTAACAGTAGGGTTGCCTAGAGGCACTATTGTCACCATTAAGCTAGCATCTTTCAATGCACAATGCCTAATGCAAGTGTAATTAAAATGATTTCCCATATTGAAATTCAAATCTCACCCACTTCTAGAAAAGCACACCATGCGATCAGAGAAGCGATGAGTCATGCATGTCTGGAGATGCCTTTTTAGTCTAGCGTGCATTAGGTAGGCATGTAACATTGTAGTTTTTTTTTTTTTTTAAGACATAAAAATTTTACAAGCTCAGTTACAGGATATATCTTTAACATCAACTAACCCTTCTTTCTGTTGAGGTACCTTTACAGGCGCAGTTAGGTTATTGGGTTATTTATCAATAAGTTGCTTTTTATGAGTATGTAGTAAACGACATTCAAAAAGGGTTGGGTTCATCAAAGCTATCAATGATGAGCACAGTAAACAACAAAGAACACCAAAAAATATCCATGTATGTATAAATTACATATTTTAATAAAATCTTTATTATGTAATAATTATTTCACAATATTTATCCTCCAGTATTTGTCAAAGTCATTACATTATCTAGTAAAATTAGATATCTTACTCCTGGTGGAGGGACTCCTACTTGTGAACAACATGGTAATGGTGGTGCTAGACCTAATCTTTACCTGAAAGGAAATGAGAATTCTACTTTAGATGGCACTTTAATTTAAGATGGCTCTTCAAATCAAAAGATATTTTATAAATTTGAAGTTTGTCATTCGAAATGATATATTAGTTGCTTCTATGATTATCAAGCCTTTATCTATTTATTTTCCTTGCCAGAGGACCATCATGGGAATGAATAACTAGTTCACTGAGCAAGGAAATGCCAAGCGAACAAAGCAAAATGTACTCTATCCAGTAAGTTTTTGTTTTTTAAAATAAACTTTCTTTTCTGCCCTTCTTTTGTAAAAATTAAGGGCTACAAGAGTTTCAGCTTCTTTGTTATGTGCTACACCCTCCATGTTCTATGCAAATTCTTACAAACATACGCCCATTGTGTTAGTTGAGTTTTAAGGAAGTGGTGAAGATAACTGTAAGGGTTCGGGAAAAGAATCCTGATCAATTAGAAAGTCTGCTCATGGTGAAAGAAAGGTTTTGACACATTCTTATCTTGCGGGCATGGTAAACATGATCTAATCTTTCATGTTTTACCAGTTTTAATTTGATTGGTTCAGTTCACATTTTAACAAGTTGGACATAATTACAATAGGTTTTGAATGTATGCAATTACAAAGTTGATCTATAAATGGTTGATAAGGTTTTACTTGAAAGAACGCAAAACATGAACATTATAAGTTCACCAATTTAGTTTAAATATTTTAAGTTATACGTTTTGATGGTAATGGGTTGTTCGATTTGTATTGTGCACTAAAATGTCCTATTGTGGCTTGATTCGACTTGATTTCTGAGCAGTTGGTGTGCTTGTGCATATGGATATCTTTAGAAGAAATATACATATGTACAAATTTGTCAGTTGGAAAACTCAATTGATTTCTTAGATTTGTTGATGGTAATGGTTGTTGGTTGGCATTGGATAGTCTACGCATGTGGCCTTTCGGGTTGATTTGCTCTGCCATGTGGCCGGTGGGATCATTAAGAGTTTTTTTTTTTTTAATTCTTATTGTATTCATGATAGGTTATAAAAGGAAAATAGCCAAGTTTTAGGCAAATTTCTA
>JAKOGI010000257.1:0-39408 GCA_029747015.1 Carnegiea gigantea | reverse complement strand
ATATATATATATATATATATATATATATCTATATGTATGTATATACATACATTTATATATATATGTATGTTTGTCTGTATGCATGTATGTGTCTGTATATATGTTTATTTATATATATATATATACACACACACACACACACACATATATACATATGTGTGTGTGTGTGTGTGTTTTTGTGTGTGTGTGTGTGTGTGTGTGTGTGTGTGTATACATATATGTATGTATGTATGTATATATGTGTGTATGTATGCATGCTTGTGTTGTAAGAGGGCAAAGAGCTTCTCATTTCCTAACATAGTAGAAATATAACCGATGCTTTGTGTATAAACTAACTTGTCTAAGAACTATATTTATACATTTCAAGTGTCATTTGGATTTGGTTGACAGAAATAGAAGTCTCACAACTTATATGCTCTTGATTCTCCTGACAGTGTTATGCTAGTTAGCTACTTGCCTTTAAACGCCACATTGTTTACATCCTTCTCGATATTATGAACTACGGGTACAAAAGCAGTATATTCCATCTCTTTATATACTTTAGGGTAATGAAGCATAAGTAGTAGTTGTTGTGCATGCTCAAGGAGGATTCTTGCTTTGTGAGACACCTACCCAAGTCCAAATAGGCTCCCTCATTGCAGTTGTAAATGGGTATGAGAGGAACAAATGCCTCAGTTGTGGAGATGGGGCAGTCTGTAGATATGTGTTACATAATTTTCACAGGGCTGCATCTCACTGGAATCTTGTTGCCCAGGAGCATCCAAGTAATGAATGAGTGCTTAGGCATATAAGATTTATTCCTAGTGATTTTTACCCACGATCTCCTCTCACTTACACTTATAAACTTGAGGTAGCTAGCTGAGATGGTGTACTAGCCCTAGGGATAAGAGTGCCAACACCATTTTCTTGTAAGAAGACTTCGCAATTTGAAGACTTCTTTGACATGGTAAATTTTCCTCTAGACCCGACTTACGCCATACATGGCATATAATCCCACTAATCCTTGTATTTTTAGTATTTGGAATTGATCCATTTAATCCATAATATGTCTTTCTTAAGTGCAATCACCCAAAAAGCTTAGTAACAGAAGCTTTGCTCGAAGTAGAAAATTCTTCAGTCCAATGCCACCATAGACTTTTGGCTAATAAGTGTCTTTCAAGTAGATATATGGACCTTTCTCATACTAGTTATTAGCTCGCTATAGATAGTTCCTGCACAATGTTGTTACCTACTGAATGACTTCACAGGGGAAGATGCAGATTCTTGGCCAGAATTATATATTCGTAGGAGTACAAAATTAACTAAAATTGCACTTCAATATACACTTTTATGCCCTAATTTTCATTTTAGATACAATCTTCGCCACTAATCTCTATGTTCCAGCTTGTTGTGCCTACTAGTAGTGATGAAGACACCCAAGTATTTGAAAGGTAGCCCCAGGAAGGATAGCCATCTCATATTCATGATGTCTAGCTTTGTTTTCTCATTGCATCCACTAATAACTATCTTAGACTTACTAAGATTTGTTGTGAATGCAATGTGTCTAGAAAACGTATCAGTCATTATCATAAAGCCAACCATTATCTAAGTGTCGACTACACTAAAAATAAGCAGATCATTAGCAAATACTAGATAGAAAAATTTTATTTTATTTTTTTGTGGCTAGGAGGAATCTGAAAGATTTTTTCATGCTAGCTTTATCTAATAACCTTGATAAGTACCTCATTGAAAGAACAAAAAGAAAGGGGATTGGGGATCCCCTTACCTAAGTCCTTTCCTCCGTTAAAAATCCAAACGATCTCCTATTAAAGTAAATTGAAAAAATTATGTTAGAGATGCGAGACATGCCCAAATGAATGAATATTGATGGAAAGCGTAGCCCTTGAAGCATTTCTATAATGAAATCTTTATTAAAAGAACAAAAAGAGGGGTGATTAGGGACCATTTTACCTAAGTCCACTTCGTCCTTTAAAATATCCAAAAGAGGCCCCATTCAAGTTATGCATGTTAAAGATGGAAGACATGACCCAATGAATGAACACTTATGGAAAGCGAAGCCCTTGAAGCATTTCTGTGATGAAATCCATTGAGTCAAAAGCCATGTTTAGGTAAATTTTCATAAGACATCTAAGTGAGAGGTGTTTTCTAGCATATCCTGTAGTTACCTCTTGATATAGCAACACATTAGATGGCAGTTCTCTGCTATCCACAAATGCTCCTTGGCAAGGGTTTCTAAAATAAGGAAGAACTTTCCTTTGCCTATTGCAAAGTAACTTAAACATGCACTTGTAAACAACAGTGCAATAAGAAATAGGTTTAAAGTCACCTATTGTAGAAGAAGATGTTGTCTTAGGCAATATCACTAGTGTAGTTACCTTGGTTGCCTTGACCATTTCCATGGTATGCAAAATTCTTTGACTGTAGCATAAAAGAGAGGGCCTATATCTTTCCATCATACCTTAAAAAACCAATTGTTGTAGCCATTGGGCATAGGGGAATGTTAGGTTTAGGATGAAGAACAGAAAATCCTTGATTTCACTCAGTGCTACACAAAGAACTAAGTGTTGCTCAATGGAGAAAATTAGGTCAGTTTACAACATATCAATATTAACAAGGGTTTTTTGCACCAATTACTTTCCAAGCATGGTAGTAATCTGTCACTACTTGTGGTACATTCTCAAACCCAGTAAACATATTGCCTGTAGATTTAATGATAGAGCAGGCATAGGACGCTTGCTTTCTTTGCTTAATTTTAGCAAAGAAAAACTTTTGCAGAGATCCCCATAGTTGATCCGTTGAGCTTTACTTGGTTGCTTCAAGAGTGAGAGGGATGTATCTAATAGTTTCGGGTAACATGCCCTAGTTTCCCTTTCCTGGGCTTGGAGTTACAAGCTGAGAGGATCATTTTAGAGCTACAACTAAATATTTTCAAGCTGACTGACTTTCACCACTAAAAAAGTACAAAATAACGACGAAAATCAATGATGGACAATTACAACGACGGAATTGGCGATGGAAATGGTGACGGATAATTTGTATTAGGAAAAAGTCAGACTCCGCGACGGACATGGCAACAGAAATCCGAATCCGTCCATAGTGTTCAGTACCGGCGACGGAATATCCGTCGCCATATCAATAAAAAATCAATTTAATTTCAATACGGCGACGGAAAGTCCGTCGCCAAATGAAGAAAATTCAAAATTTAAAAAAATTAGGCTAGCGACGGAATTTCCGTCTCTAATTCCGTCGCCGCTCTAATCTAATTATAATTTCCGTCGCCAGATGAAAAACATTCAAATTTTTAAAAAAATTGGGGCTGGCGACGGAATTTCCATCGCTAATTTCATCGCTGCCCCAATTAAATGAATTCAGATCTGTTTTGGAATTCATTCGACACTCGCGATAGAGAGAGAGAGAGGCGAAATCGCTTAGCAACCTCCACCACCCACGTCGCCGACCGGCCACCTCCGCCGTCTCCTGCCCTCGCTGACCACCGCCGCTGCCGTCCGCCGCCGTCCTTCGTCACCGACCGCCGCTGACACGCCCCTTAGCCGATTGTTTTGAGCATTTTTGAGGTAAATTTTCTCAACTAAACTAGTTGTAATTTCTATAAATTTTTGTATTACATTGTTCGAATTTCGTAGTTAGTTCATATTTATGTTGAAATGTGGTATTTATGTGAGATTATTACTTTAAGTTGTTTCAAGATTTGGTTAAATGCGATTTAGAATTTAGGTTTGGTAATTTGAAGTTAAAATTTGATGTGTTGGTGAAATGAAATGCTTTAGTTGATAATGTTGTTGAAATGTGGTATTTGTATGAGGTTATTGCTCTAATTTGTTTGAAAATTTTGCTCAATGCAATTTAGGATTTAGGTTTGGTAATGTAAAGTTAAAATTTGGTAGGTGGGTGGAATGAAATGTTTTAGTTTATAATTTTGTTGAAATGTAATGTTTGTATGAAGTTGTACTTCTAATGTGTTTCAAGATTTTGCCAAATGTAATGTAAGCTTAGGTTTGGTAATTTTAAGTTGAAATTTGATATATTGGTGGAATAAAATGCTCAAGTTTGGATGAATTATTAGTTTTTTGAAATTCGTAAGAATATAAATATATTTGTAAAAATTTATAAGTAAACATATGTAATATATAATTGAGTAATTTATACAATTATTATTGTTTAAATTAAAAATAATTCTTATCCAATAACTAAGGTGGTTATTTATGAATGGTCCTCCACATCATAGGTAGATATATAATAGATTATTGCTTGATCGTAGTGGTTATACGCAAGAATTTCTAAATGGCGTAAATCAATTCGATGAATTTGCACGTAGGCAGACAAAATTTTTGAATTTTCAAAATACCTGTTAGCTAACTATTATGATGACTGAGTAAACAATTGACGTGTGCAATTGCTATATATTTGTACTTGCATTTGTTGTCAACTATTTCAGGTGTCGTTGAATTATTCGAGCGCACTCACACACTCCATGGCAAAGAAGATGCCCCTTGGGTTGATAAGAAATCACGAACAACATATGTGAACTATTCTCAATTATCAATCTTTATCAGTTGTTCAAACTGGACTCATATATTTTAATTTTATTAACTGTAACATATATGATTTTTTGCATATATTGTAATACTGTAGGAATCCTTTGAATGCGAATTTCAAAACGCAATCAATTCCCAAGAGGCCTGGGATGGCACTTTTCAAAATTCATCCCAACCACTTCAAAATCCAAATGAGTTGCAGGTAAAGACATGCAAGAACAAAAAAGACAAGTATTTTTTCAAATACAACAAGCTTCTGCCTCGGGATCTCAACCACCCGTTCCTCAACAGCCACAACATAATGAGGATGAGGACGAGGATAAGGATCAAGAAGATGATGATCCTCACCTTGGCGATTGAGTACATTGCGATTTTCCCCCAATTGGTGGCTTTCCTCATTGGTTCTTTATGGAGTACACAGCTTAGTGCTCTTGGTGCTTGCTTCTTCCTGCTTCTCCCTCTTCTTCTTAGTGCTTGCTTGCTTCTCCCTCAACAATGGCTAGCTGCTTAATTCACTCCCCTCCTCTTCGTGCTTGTTTCTCCTCTTCTTCTAACTTGTTTCACTTTAATTAAGTAGCAACTTGTGGTTTGTTTGGAATTTGTAATTTGTGATATATACCCTTTGTTTGAGACTTGTTGTTTATGAAACAAAAACAATTGGTTTCAAGTGTTGCTTTGTATGTGATACTCCATATGTTTGTGGTTTGAAAATTGTTGAGAACGCTTTGAATGAAGTCATATTTGAAGTCATTGGATCTTCATGGAGTAAATACTCTTTGTAAATTTCTTACAAAGATTTAAATGTATGTATTGAGGGATACGATCAAAAGCAAGCATTTTTATTTTTAAAAAATTACAAATCTAGCGACGGACTGGCTACAGAATATGAGATTTTCTTTTTTTTTAAAGCAGAAATCAGCAACGGAATAAAAATCCGTCGCCATTAGCGACGAAAATTCCGTCGCTATTTCCGTCGCTAGTGGCGACGGATTTTTATTTTGTTGCTGACTTCTTCGCCTTTCATCACCCGCCAAAAATTTGGTTTGTCGTTGCAGCCGTCGCTAAGTCTGTCGCCAAGTACGCAGCGACGAGCAAAAATCTAGCAACCCTTTTACGTCGTCAATTCCGTCGCTGACTTCAAAATTCCGTCGCTAATCTGTCTTTTTCCGTCGCTGATTCTGTTGTTATTTGGGCTTTTTTTTGTAGTGAATTCTTGCGGTTGATGAACATTAATAAATTTGTCTTTGTTTAGCCTCTTAAAAGATTGTTTCATATCTTTGAGGATTGCCATAAGCTGAAACATAAAAGTTCCTTGACATTTAGAAGCAATAGCTTTAAGGACACTTGTCATGAAATTAAAAGAAGAGACCACTTCAGGAGAGGTTGGGAATGAAATGAATAGAGGGCATGGTCTAATAGCCCCTCAGCCATGCCATTCAACATTAGCAAAACCTTTATCTATTCTAGACCAGAGTTTGTGGCCAGTTTTGGATCTATTGGACAATGGATAATAGCTTCCAAAAGTCCTCATTTCATGTAACTCACACTCAATTGTCCATTCAGCAAAGTCATTAAGATCAACACCAAGAACCTCTTCCCCACCAATCCTATCCTCAGGGCGAAGAATAACATTGAAGTCTCCTATAATGCACCAAGGACCATGCAAAGAACCAGCAATAGATACTAGTTGACTTCATAAATGGCCTTCTTTGATCAACTTTGTTGAATCCATATACATAAGTTAGGGAGAAAAGCTTGCTAGGGGATACCTAAAGCACTTGACAGTGAAGAAGTTCATCTGCAGTGATCTCAATAGACCCCTTGCAATATAGCAGCCTCCAAGAATCCAGAATCTACCTCTTGAGTTGTAATGTAGGTTAATATGCCAATACTAGTCAGTAAAGAGGTTAGTCATCACAGCATATAGGTTGAAAATTCATAGTTTTCTTTCTAGGTAAGCAAAAATGCCAATCTATATGGGAAGAGTTTGACATCTTCTAGGTTATTTGGCCTATTAAGACCTCCAGTATTCTAGCTAAGGAGTGTATCCATGAGGTGGAAGCCTCCTCACTCCTCCATTTGCATCTTGTGTAGCAATCCCTATAAATTTAGATTGAAGCAAGGCTTCAGAAGAATTAGTCCCTAGAGAAACTAGTGCTGGATTAGGTGTAATATTTTTCCATATAAAAGACCTTTAGGGTCCTGCAAACCCCTTCTTATATATATACACACACATACACACACAAATATGTATGTGTGTGTACATTGGTAATTCATATTTTGTAAGTAATTTTACCTTTCATTTTACCTACTTTTAAGTTTTTGAAATATAGTTTTATGAGAGAATAAAGCATACTTTATATGATTTGTAGCTCTAAATAAAAAGAAATGAATTTGGGCACGAAGCTTATGAATTTTACTCGACTTAACCCAACCCCAAGTAGGTCATGTTCAAGCCCAGCCCAACAGCAAAAAGAAAAGAAAACGAAAAAATTCCAGTCCGAAATAGGCTAGTTTCGTGTGCAGTTGCACAGCCCACCATCATTGATCAGCCCACCAGCCTCTTCTCCCTTTCTCCTGTCTCCATGTTTCCATCGTGAGTGAGCTCCTGTTGGCCTAGTGGCCCGTGACGCTCGCATCTCGTGGCCCAGCCGCTCAGCTTCCCTCTCCTCCTTGTCTCCCTCTTTTTCCCTCATCATCTTCATTTGGGCCTAATTTCCCAGCCTCAGCCCATGGGACGCCCAGGCCCAGCCCACTTTAGTACCCACATCACTTCAACAGCCAAATTTCTCTTCTTATGAGAAAAGCCCAGTCAATGCTAATTTTTGATTAATTTTAGCCTAAGACTAGCCCTTTTTTGGTCAATATAACAGCTACTGTTATTTTTTTATTAATTTTTTGGAACCAATAGGGGCTAAATTTTCATTATAAAAAGGCGTTAAGGTTGGGGAAAAATTCCTTCATTCATCCACTTACTCACCCAAGCATCTTCTCATTCTCTTCTTCCATCTTTCATTTTTTTTTTTTTAATAGAGAGGGTCTTTGTGAGATAAAATCATTTGTGTTGAGGGGTTTAGAAGAAAATAAACTTTGTTAGCTATTTTTCTCTTCTCTTATCATCTCATTTGTGAGTCACATTTGAGAGTTTATATTTAATTTTATCATTTTGTGTAATTGAGTACTAAGGTTTGGGCATAAGAAGCGAAATATACCAACTTAAATGGTGTTTTTGCTAACTGTAGCTGACTAAAATACTCTTCTAGGATTAGGATGGATCCTTGATATAATATTGTTCTATTAATTTCTTATAGGGTTATTTTTGTCTCTTTAATTGTATAATTTGAGTTTATACCTGAACTTAATCTATTTATGCATCTGAATACTGTTGTTTAATCATGTTGATTACAATAGTTTAATTTGCTATCTCAAATGAATATTAGACCTCGTAGGCTAATATGATGCTTACCAATTGGGCTTAAAATTATAATTATTAAAATTGAATAATTTATAATAGAAGTTAGATAGGTTATGTCTAAAAAGATTGATTCATGCTAAATTACTAGACAAACAATCTCATTTGATAATTACAATCATCTTTTTAATTTATGACCTAATGCTTGTAGCTTAGCTTAAGTAAGACACACATTGAATTCCCGTTTGAATTAGTAAATCAATATTTGCATCAATGGTGAAGCTAAAGTCCTAGATCATTCTCTAATCTATTTTATCTCTGCTTGTCACATTTGCTTTTCTTTTGTTCCCTTAATCCACATCGATAATTGAACTCCTCAATTGAACTATTCTTTATAATTGGAAAAGTTAAATTAAAAATTTCTATTGTTCCTTGTGGGATCGACACCCTATACTCGCTAATGTACAATTAACCTTGTGCACTTGCAAGTAAAAAAGGTTTTGAAATAAACATAAAATCCACATCAAGTTTTCGGCGCCGTTGCAAGGGAACAAATAGTGATTTTTGAATTTTCTCCTTCTTTTATTTTTTTATTTATTCACTTTTCCCCCATTCCCCATGAAGCTAACAATTTTATTTATATTGTTTATTCTCCAACCCCCTTCCATTTCCTTTTTCATTATTTTATTTTGTTTTACTCCCCAATCCCTCCTAATCTAATTATTTTATTTCTGTTCTTCCCATTCCCTTCTAATGTAACTATTTTTCCCATCCCTTCTAATCTAATTTAATTCTTTTATTTTTGTTATTTTATTTATTTTTATCTAGCTTGACAATCCCCTTCCCTTTTATTTTCTTTGTTCTCTTTTTATTTTATTTTATTTTTTATTTTGGTTTTTCCCATTTTTTTCCTTTGCCTTGGATCTTTCTTTTATTTGTTAATTCTTTCCCCCTTCTTATCTCTCTCTTTGCTTTTCTTCTTCTTTTGTTTGGTGGTTATTGTGGTGGTGATTTCACTCTATTCCCTTGACTGCTTCTGGGTATATGCATGGTAGACATTCTTTATACTTATATCTTGAACAGTATAATCCTAAAATTAAATGCTCTCCTTGTTAGATAAGAGCTAAGGAACATAAATCTTAGAAAAATATGGCTAAAGAACAAACCTCCCTCCACTTGAGAAACTTAATGAGTATTTTACTCCCACCACTTATGATTCAACTACAAGAACATGCATGCACACTGTGAGCCAATTGAGATTAAACATTCTCCTATCCAAATGCTTCTGTCATTTCATGGGCTAGAGTCTGAAAATCCTTTCAAGCATGTCAATGCATTTTTAGAGATTTATTCCGCTGTGTTTTCAAGTAATATCTCTAGTGATGCTCATCGTTTGTGGCCTTTCCCTTTCTCTTTGAAAGATAAAGCTAAAACTTGATTGTATACTAAGAAAAATATCATCACTTGGGATCAAATGCAAAATGAATTCTTGAAAAAGTTTTTCTTTATTGGTAAAATGACTACCTTAAGACATGCCATAACCACTTTCTCATAAAATAAAAAAGAGCAATTGCATGAAAGTTGGGAAAGTTTTAAGAGTTTGTTCGAAGTTGTCCTCAACATAAGGTCCCTATGTGGTAACTTGTCCATAGTTTTTACTATGGCTTAGATGAGTACAACAGGCAAATAGTTGATGCATCTTGTGGTGGTAGTTTCTTGTGGTGGTAGTTTCTTGTATAAAAAACCTGAAGAAGCTTGGGAATTGTTTGAACATTTGAGTGAGAATTCATATTTGCATAGTACTTCCTCACATTTTGATTTGCGTAGGCAATTAGGAAGTGAAGGGGGGATTTATGAGGTTTCATATTCAATTAACCTTTCTAGTAAATTCAATGTCTTAACTAAGAAATTTAATCAATTGTTGTGTATGAACAAAGTATCTAATGCCCCTTTTGTACAAGATGTGCATTTGACTTGTCCTAGTCTCATGCATGCTTCTGTTGACTATCCTTGTAAGGGTAAGACTCACTACGTGACTGAACAAGCAAATGCTACTGAAGGATTTCCTCCAGACAAGAATCTTTATTCTAGCACCTATAATCATGGTTGGACGAATCATCCTAATTTTTAATGGAGGTCTCCAAATGATGAAAATCCTGAAGCCCAGTCCAGCAGACCTACCCCTCCTGGTTTTCAAAACCAGGGATATACTCCACCCTCTTCCCATCAAGCTCAGTTTAGGAGCTTTAATATAAACAAGGTAATTTCTGCTCTTGGTATCTTAACTTTTGTTATGCAAAATGTTAACTCCAAGGTCCACAGAATCGAGTCTAAAATGGATATTGTTGACTTTCACTCACAATCTATAGCTAGGTTAGAAATCCAACTTAGCCAACTAGCTATAGCTGTAGGCAAAAGAGAAGAAGGAAAACTTCTAAGTCATCCCATACAGAACCATAAAGGCTTACAATTTGAACAAATGAAAGATGTAATGGTTCTTAGGAGTGCTAAAGAAGTAGATAACAAGGTGAGTTAGAAGGAATATAATAAAGAGGAAAGACTTAAGACCATTGAGAGTGACATTGAAACTGAAAAAGAAAATAACCCTTTCCCCTCCCCTTCTCCTATTGTGTCTGACCCCACTCTGACATATAAGCCAAGGGCTTCTTACCCTCAAGCTTTAGATGCACTATTTTCTTCCAAGAAATATGGTCAAAGAGATGACATACTAGAGATCTTTAACCAAGTTAAGGTCAACCTCTTGGAAGCGATTAGACAGATCCCAACTTATGCTAAATTCCTTAATGATATATGCACTTTTAGAAGAAAATCTAAAGATGAAAAGTCTAAAATGGTTCTTCTAAGTGAACAAGTGAGCTCGATTTTGAAATGTGACACTCCATCTAAGTTCAAAGATACTGGTGTACCTATCATTTCATGTTATATTGGCAATCACAAAATTAAAAGGGCACTTTTGGATTTGGGTTCTAGTGTTAATTTGATACCATATTCTATTTACTTAGAGTTGGGATTAGGAGAACCAAAAACCTCTAACTATACCCTTCAGCTTACTAATAGGTCGGCTAGGACTCCTATGAGGAGAATAGATGATGTCTTAGTTCGAATTGATAAAGGATTCTTCTCTGTTGATTTTGTTGTGTTGGATATGGATCTTGGTTATGCTTCTAAGCAAATCCTCTTATTTTAGGATGTTCCTTGCTAGCCATAGCTAATGCTACCAATAACTGTAGGTTAGGGGAGATAGATGTCTCGGTCATAAATATGAGGGTTAGGCTTAATATTTTAAAGCTTCTTTTTAGCCTGTGTTTGAAGATGAATATGAATGCCCATTTGTTGATGTGATTGATGAAATGATTGAAGAAGCTTTGCGTGCTATTCTGAGCAATGATCCTTAGGAACCTATCTTTCCCATGGTGATTTGAGCTTGTTTTAACTGGAAAGTACAATAGATGAGATGGATTCTAATCTTGATTCCACTCCTCATCTTGAGTCTTCCTCTTGGATGTCCACTTATGAAGCTCTTATCCCTTTGGGTAGTTCTCCTACGCCATCTTCTATTGTATCCCCACCCAAGCTTGAGTTGAAACCCCTCCCTGATTCACTCCATCGGGTGTTTTTAGGCGCTATAAAGACCCTACCTATTATTATATCATTTATTTTATCTTGTGATCAAGAGAAAGAGTTTATTTGTGTCTTATCTGATCATAAGAGTGCTATTGGATGGTCAGTTGCTGATTTGAATACTTGCGTGCATAGAATTCACTTAGAGGTTAATATCAAACCTGTTAGACAAATGCAACGTAGACTGAATCCCTGCATGAAAGAAGTTGTCCATAAAGAGGTAGTGAAGCTTTTAGATGCATACATTATCTACCATACTTTTAATAGTCAATGGGTCAGTCTAACTCAAGTAGCTCCTGAGAAATTTGGCATAACTGTGGCTAAGAATAATGAAGGTGAACTAATTCCTACTAGACATAACACGGGGTGGAGGGCGTGCATTAACTATAAAAAGCTGAACTTTATCACTAGAAAGGACCATTTTACCCTCCCATTCATTGATCAAATTTTGAAAAAAATTAGTTGGATAAAGTTTTTATTGCTTTTTAGATGGGTATTACAGTTACAACCAAATACCTATTTACACTGAGGACCAAGAGAAAACGACCTTTACATGCCCATTAGTTACTTTCGCCTATCAAAGGATGCCTTTCGGGTTGAGTAATGCACCTTCCGCATTCCAGAGATGTATAATGGCCATATTTTCTGATTATATTGATAATTTCATGGAAGTGCTTGTGGATGATTTCTCTGTGTTTAGTTCTTCCTTTGATGTATGTCTTGCTAATTTATCCACTGTGCTAAAAAGATGTTAAGAAGTGAATCTGGTCTTGAGTTAGAGAAAGAGTCATTTCATGGTCCAAGAAGGGATTATATTCGGTCATAAAGTGTCTAAAAAGGGGATTGAGGTTGATAAAGCTGAGGTTGATCTAATTTCTAATATGCTTGTGCCTTCTTATATGATGCAAGTCAGATCTTACCTTGGCTATGTTGATTTCTATAGGAGAGTTATTAAGGATTTTAGTCAAGCGGCTCACCCACTTGCTAAGCTACCTACTAGAAATGCTCCTTTTCTAATTAATGAATCTTATGTGAAAGATTTTAAAAACTTCATTGGTGTTAGCCCCTATTATGTAGCCCCCTGATTTCTCTTATCCATTTGTGATAATATGTGATGCATCTGATTTTGCTCTTGGGGCTGTTTTGGATCAAAAGGCGAATAGAATGCCTTATGTCATATACTATACTAGTAGAACTCAAACTGATGCTCAAACGAATTATTCAACTACTAAAAAAGAGTAGCTAGCTGTAGTATTTACACTAGATAAATTCTGTCAATACCTTTTGTGTTCAAAAGTGCTTGTGTTTACTGATCATGCTGCACTTAAGCACTTATTGGCTAAGAATGACACTAAACCACCACTCATTAGATGGATTTTGTTGCTCTAAGAGTTTTATGTTGAAATAAAAGATAGAAAAGACCCCAAAAATTCAGTTGCAGACCACTTATCTAGGATCTTTACTAAGTTTACTGATGACTTAGTTAGATTTTCTGGGGACCACTTTCCTGATGAGCAACTATTTACTATGTCACATTCCCCTTTGCCTTGGTTTGCTCACATTGCGAACTACCTTGCCACCAAGAAGTTTCTTCTTCACTGGTCCAAACAAGAAAAAGGTAGGTTCTTCTCACAACAAAGACATCACTATTGGGAAGATCCCTATCTTTTCAAACATAGACCAGATGAAGTGGAACGTAGATGAGTCCTCGAGAGTGAAATTCATAGTATTATGACCTTTTGTCACTATTATGCTTTTAGTGTCACTTTGAAGGTCGTAAGCCATCTGCTAAAGTTTTATAAAGTGGGTTCTTTTGGCCCACTTTATTTCGTGATGCTCACTATTTCTGTCTTGCATGTAAGTATTATCAATATACAGGTGCCTTGTCCCATCGTGATATGATGCCCCTTTCCTCTATTCTAATTATTGAGATATTCGTTGTGTGGGGCCTTGACTTTGTAGGTCTCTTATGCCCATCTTTTGGCTTTGTTTACATATTGGTTGCTATTAATTATGTGTCAAAATAGGTGGAAGCTTAGGCTACTAGGACCAATGACCATAAATTTGTGGCCAAGTTTGTGAAAGAGTGCATTTTCTATTGGTATCGTACACCTAGAGCTGTTATTAGTGATGGATATAGTCATTTTTGTTATCGATCTTTTGAGGCTTTGCTTGAAAGTATTCTATGACTCACAAAGTAGCTATCCTTTATCAACCTCAGAATAGTGGTCAAGTTGAGGTATTTAATCGTGAGATCAAGTCTATACTTGAGAAAACGGTTTGACCTGATTGGAAAGACTGATCTTCGAGATTACATAATGCTCTTTGGGCTTATCGTACTACTTATAAGACTCCCATTGGGATGCCCCCTTACCAACTTCATTTCAGTAGGGCTTATCATATTTTCCAATTGAATTAGAATACCATGCTTTTTGGATTATTAAAGCTTTTAATTTTGATATGAAACAAGCCAGTTCTAACCGTAGGCTTCGATTAAATGAATTGGATGAATTGTGTAAAGAAGCCTATGAGAATGTTAAGATTTCTCATAAATCTTTTGAACCTAATCAAAAGGTTTGACATTTTAACTCTAAACTTAAGTTGTTTCTTAGAAAGTTGAGATCTAGATGGGATAGTCCTTTTATGGTCCAATAAGTGTTTCCCTCTGAGATGGTCCAAATTTTGGATCCCCAAGATGGTTGGGTCTTTATAGTCAACGGCCAACGTTTGAAACCTATTGTGACTCACGATATTGAGCCTAGTTTCATTGAGTCCATCAATCTAGTAGACCCTATCTACTATGGTTAGTAGGTGGGACCTTGTCTGGTTGAAGACATAAAACTTAGCACTTGTTAGAAGGCAACCCAATCTTTTTAGAGAGTTTTGAGTCTTTTGTTTGTGTGTGTGCGTGTGTGTGTTTTTGGTGTGCTTGTGTTTTAGAGTGTGATGCTTCACTTAGTTTTTGGCTTTTGTGGTTGCTGATGGATGTGATGGTACTTTTCAAAGTTCATTGTTAGACTTATATGGAAATGACTTTCTTGTGCTATCAGGTTGTATTACACTTTTCTCCATTTCTCTATTTCTTATCATTTTCTACATTGAGAACAATGTAAGGTTTAGGTATGGGGGGAAGCCAAAATGAAAATTTTAAGGAAAATTTGAACTTGAAAGTCTTTGGGTGAATTTGATTTTAAGAAGAGCTTGAGTATTCTGATTATCCATGCTCTATTCTTAGTATGTGGATTTGATTCATGTGACACATGCTCATTGGAGATTATTTCTAACTTTGACTAGTCGAAGGCCAAAATTTTTGTTGTGCTAGTGCCACTATGTAACTGATTTTAAGTTTGAGATGTAACCCCATTTTCCATGCCATTCTGAGTATTTGATAAGCACTGAGCCCCTATTCAATTTCCCATAGATAAATAAAATAAATTGAATTAATTATGTCCTAATTTCGGTACCAACATTCAAGTTCTATCTCTATTCATATCTTTGATTGCCTGAATAGGTACTAAGTGTTTTTCTAAGTATTATCTTTATTGATATCTTTATCAACTCAAGAAAGCAAATGCAATCAAGTAACGTTTGAAAAAATCCCCAAAAAAAGGAAGAAAAAGACTAATAAATTGATTTGGCATTAGGGACTTGATTTTAAAGATATACTCTTGTGATTTTTGTTATGTGTGGTGAAATTTTGTGCTTATGATTTGCTACGTGGTTTCATTATGTGCTTAATTTACTTGAATCTTAGCTTATTGACTCAGTTAAAATTAGAAATATTCAATGATGAGTTGTAGGTTAGTAGTTAATTGAACTATGGATTCAAAGTGGACATGTATGGTCAGATCATTTGATGTTCTTCCCTAATATTATTGTACTTGATGAATTGAATGAATATATGCATTATTATTATTCTTTGCTCAACAACTAACAAACTTTTGGTCTGGGGGAGTTGATCAATCATTTTATATGCAATTTTAACCTTCATCTTACCTACTTTTAAGTACTTAAAATATATTTTTATGAGAGAACAATGCATATTTTATATGATTTTCTACTGAAAATAAAAAGAAATGAATTTCGACACGAAGCTGATCAATTTTAATAGACTTACTCGAACTCTAAGTAGCTCATGTTCAAGCCTAAAAGGAACAAAAATGGAAAAAAGTCTAGTCTGAAATGGGCCAATTTCATATACAGTAGCAACAAGGCCCATTAGCCCTCCAGCGTGTTCTACCTTTCTCCTCTCTCCCTGTTTCCACCCCGAGTGGGCTCCCGTTGGCCCAACAACCTGTGGCATTTACATTGCATGGCCTAGCCGCTCAGCTTCCCTCTCCTTATCTTCTGCCACTCTTTCTCTCATTATCTTCATTTGGGCGTGCCTTTCCGGCCTCAGCCGTGGCCCAAGTCCCCAGCCCATCGGATGTCCCGCTGTAGCCTGCTTCAGCACCCACATCACTTCAGCAGCCAAATTTCTCTTCTTGTGAGAAAAACCTAGTCAAAAATAATTAATTTTGATTAATTTTAGCTTAAGACTAGCCCTTTTTTAGGCAATATAACAGCTAAGTATTAATTGAAATTAATTTTCATTCATCTTTGGGCACCAAGAGAGGGTAAATTTCCACTATAAAAAGGGATTAAGGTTAGGGAAAAAAATCATGCATTCATCCACTCAATCACCCAAGTATCTTCTCATTTTCATCTTCCATCTTTCATTTTTTTGGTATAGAGAGTCTTCATAAGATAAAACCATTTGGGTTGAGGGGTTTAAAGAAAATAAGCTTTGTTGGCTATTTTTATCATCTCATCTCATCTCATTTGTGAGTCAAATTTAAGAGTTTACACTTAATTTTATCATTTAGTGTAATTGAGTACTAAGGTTTGGGCATAGGAAGTAAAATATACCAACTTCGATGTTGACTTTTTTAACTATGGCCAGCTAGAATGCTCTTCTAGGATTAGAATGGATGCTCAATAATAATATTATTTTGATAATTTCTTACGGGGTTATTGTTGTGTTTGTAATTGCATGATTTGAGTTTATACTTGAACTTAATCTATTATTCATCTTAACTCTCTTGTTTAATCATATTGATTACAATAGTTTAATTTGTTATCTAAAATGAATATTAGACCTTGTAGGCTAATATGACGTTATGCAACTGGGCTTAAAATTGTAATTGTTAAAATTAAACAATTCATACTGGAAATTAGATGAATTGTGTTTAAAAAAAATTATTCATGCTAAATCGCTAGATAAACAATCTCATTTGATAATTATAATCATCTTTTTAATTTATGACCTAATGATTATGCCTTAGGTCGAACCAGGGACAAATTAAATCTCCACTTGAATTAGTAAATCAGCATTTACATCAATGATGAAATCCAAAGTCCTAGATCATTATCTAATCTGATTACTTTCTATCTGACACATTTGCTTTTCATTTGTTCCCTTAATCCACATCAATAATTGAACTCCTCAATTGAACTGTTCTTTATAATCGGAAAATTTAAATTGAAAATCACTATTGTTTCTCGTGGGATCGACACCCTATACTCGCTCGCCTATAATTAACCGTATGCACTTGCAAGTAAAAAGGGTTTTAAAACAAAACATCAAATCCATATCATACATACATGCATGTGTATGTGTCTATGTGGGTGCACGTGTGTGTGTGTCTATATATATATGTACATGTATATATATATATATATATATATATATATATATATATATATATATATATATATATATATATATATATATATATATATATATATATATTCATATATATATATATATATATATATATATATATATATATATATATATATATATATATATATATATATATATATATATATGTGTGTATTATATATATATATATATATATATATATATATATATATATATATATATATGAATATATATGCACGCACAGACACCCTACTATATATATATATATATATATATATAGATATATACTATATATATATATATATATATATATATATATATATATACACAAACACACATTGTAGAGATGTGAACAATCTAATTCCGACCAACGGCAAGAAAAATAAACAATATAACACTCACAAAATACGGAGAAAATTCGTTAAAAATAGACAAAAATACTAATAAACATAACTGAATAAAATTTCAAGAAGTAGTCAAATTAGGACTTAGCACGCGTAATCATGACTGAAGATAACTACTTTTTGAAATAGATTTATGTTAAGATTTACATATGATAGGGTAAGATTTGTTTTGAGAGAGAAGAGGAGACTATTTATTAGGTCTTTTGGAGGAGTACTAATGACTTAGGGCACCCATTGATATGGTAATAAAGTTGTCGTCTACCATGCGTTAGCATAAATGCACCATCATCGCTTGTTGTTTTTCAATGGTCCATTTCGGAGCAGTTGGAGGGAATTACACAAAGGTACCTTTAATTTTGTGTAAACTATTATAAGGACCCTTGGCATTTAAAACTAATTATAAGGTATCTTCACCTATGAGGTAACTAACAAAAAGGGCATTCAAAGTTTATGGCAACTATTTTTAGGCCCAATTCGTTTTAATTCACGTATAATGCCCATAACATATCATATCTGCAGATTTTACCCCAATCCTTAAAAACTTAATTTTAAAAATCGTAATTTTGGGCATGTATAATTTCTCTCATAAGTACTGCCCAAAGCCCTCTTTCTATTGGAATTAGAACCACGTGATCAAAAATAATTAAGTTAATTAATAGTTAATTAAGCTAATTGGTTGTGTTTGATGCTTAAATCATCATCTACTTTCCTGCTTCTAATTGTTTGCATATTATGCACACTTAAGAGGGAACCACTAAGCAGCACCACAATTAAACTCCATTACTGATATAAATTTAGAATTGAAGATAGAATTAGTGAAAATTCAAAGAGATAAAGAAGCAATTATCTATAATATATGTTTCGTTAATCAATAAAATTAGACATAGTGGAAAGTCTGATTTAAGTATTAGCACTCCATTTCAGCATACATATCCTTTGCAAAATCTAAAAGGCAAATATCTATTTCTTCCAGGGTTCTCACTTCTAGGTCTATCTCCCTAGGCATTAGGGTTCCCGCAAACCGGGTTTGTTCCCTAATCATCTATCTAAGCATTTGGCACCATTCTCCTAACCCAAAATATTTTAGATGCATTTCACATCAAATGCATGTGTATTATAACTTTCATTATATCAAAAACAATGACATTCTCATTCTCAAGAGGCTTGAAGCTACAAAGATTTCGAATTGACCTATCAAAGCATATAACCACTGATTTTGGTAAAATATGCTTAGAACGGGTTAATGACTACATATTCATTTACTCTTGAAGACAGGTGATATGCAAACTCATTTTAAACGTAAAATTGCATTCATAGATAATTATCATGATGTTTCACACTTTAGATGCAAACATTTCATCTTATGACATGAAATTCTAAGCATACTGAAAGGGACGTCATTTAAGTCATGAAAGGGGTTTACATTTACATAATCACTATTACCCTTAGCCAACATCTAGTCTATCTACCATGGACAGTCATACATTTCGACTCAAGACGACTTGGCATCATGATTGAATAAAGAAAATTATTCTTGGTATGACACAGGGTTCACTGAAGTGCAATTACATGTCTATTTGCTTAAGTCTGCTTAACACGCTAAGCAATCAAATAGTTATGAATGCGTCAATTTAGCATGAAACTCAATTCAGGCATACACACCTAATGCATGTGCGAACCCAAGGCTAACATATCACATTTAGTTCATTGACGCACATAGACTAAGCTTCAGCACTCAACATATATAATACAGCATTAAACACGACAGTGCCCTTCATAATAAATGGATTTCCCACAACCCGAACTCCCTCCTCATAGCACCGACTACAACAGTCCTCAAAACCATTTTAGCTACAAATGATTCACCGACTACTTAAAATTTCTTAACTTTCAACTTAACTACTAGATCAACTATCATATATATTTCAAAAACATTTGCAAATTAGTAGTTGGTTTAGGGATCAAGAACCATCCATTTAGAATGCAAGCTAAGGACCTGTTATAAGGGCTTTTAGGACTGACTTGAATGCTCAAGAACCCCAAATTCATCCCTTTTTACTGCTACTCTTAGACCCGAAGCAACTGAACCCAGATCTGATTTTCTGCTGTTGTTCCGTGTCCAAACTGGGTACCGACCGGTGGGGGTCGTCGCCGCTAGCGTCGGCTGTCCTGGCCGTCGGCTAGTCCCCTCGCTCTCAATTTTCTCACCCCCTTTCTCTCTTCATGGAGAAGGGGTACGAAGGCTTTTCTGCCAAAAAAAGGGGACTTTAGCCTCCTCTTCCCTTTTGTTTCTTTTTTTTGTTTGGTTTGTTTAATCCCACCTACTAAATCGAGTTCGGTCCTAAATCATCTCTTCTTGCTTAATCTTGACCCCAAATGTCCTAATTCAACTTGCTAATTTCATGTTATTATGACTTGTCTAATTTCTAACGACATCACTAATTTTATGAAATCACATAATTAACCAAGAATATTTAATAAAAGTTACTCACATAATTGTTGCACCTAATTATCACACAAAAATTAGTCTAATATAGCCAAGTCAATCAAATAAGTTAATAAAAATATTAATTCAAACGGTTAGCCTAAGATTTAAAAACCCGGCTATTACATATGGGCTATCACTTGGTGCTAAGATGTTGTTCGGCAGATGCTGGGATTGATGATATGGACTTCTCCACCTCGGCTTTCTGGGCTAGGATTTATGGATTGCCAGTGACAATAAGAAACAAGAAAAAATGTGAGTAGATCTAGGCCTTACTTAGTAGATTTGAAGAGCTTGACATCCGAGATGGTGGGGGATCCTACTTCAGAATGAAAGCGTAACTCAAACTATTGGAGTCACTTCGACCATGATTACAAGCTAGGACAAAGCAGTGCCCAGAGAAATGGGTGGATATAAAATATGAACGCATTCCTCTTTTTTGCTTCGACTATGGACAAATTGGACATGAAGCTTGAAGTTGTGGTGTACAGGCAAAACATGATAATGATTTCGGTCCTTAGATGAGGGTGGAAGTCAAGGTGATGATTCCTATGTCTGTTGCTGGTGAAGAGAAGCTGAGCGCTTTGAGGATGTTGATGAAGCCACTTGCACCACTAGTCGAGACAAATAACTCAGTCGTGATATGGTACACAAAATCGACTATCCCAATGACAACTACTAGAATGACCAAGGTAAACATGGAAGATAAGGAGAATCAGTTTTTCTCTTTCTTGCTGATGGAGATTGAGAAAGCTGTAAATGCGCAAGACTTATGGGATAGAAATAGTGTGCCAGTGGGGAATGGTCTAGCTGTGCTTAAACGAGGGAAGTGCCATGTAGGTGATCAAATGGTCAAAAAGTTCAAGAAGCAAAAGGTTGAATTGAGATGCCCTGCAACGTTGAGGCTAGATGCTAATCATATGTCCTTTGATGTGGTTATGGTCCCAGAGGCTGGAAACAGAAAGACTATTAAAGTAAAGTGCAACTCACCTGCAAGACCCGTTGTCGAGACTTAAGAAGCTGCTACGTGTGAGTTCCTGAAGATAACCCATAATGCATTTTAAGTGGAGACCCAGGAGATAGGCTTAATAATGCCCCCATAGGCACCATGGAGGTCCTTTCTTAGAATAGCCATAGTGTTGAGTCTATTTCCAAGTTTTTTAGGAATCTAAGATATCCTAATATTGCCAGAGTCAATGCTGTTGAACTTTCTAGGGGTCTTTTCGTGTGCTAGCACAATGGTAATGTAGTAGATATTGGTATAGTTATTAAATTCACCATTCAGTTATATAGTTAGTCTTGGCCTTCATTTAAACATCGGTGTTTGTGTCGTGTTTATGGTGCACCTGATCAATCTGCATATGATGAGTGTTGGAACCTCATCAAGCTCTATGATCGAGATAGTGTCCTATCGTGGGTAATAGTTGGTGATCTCAATGAAGTGTTGGACTTCTCCAATAAGAAGGGGGCGGAGGTCGATGGGTGACTCATCAAACAGCACTCTTGCTGGCCTTGTTTTTTCATATGGGCTTGAGGAATTGGCTTCTATAGTAATCCTTATATTTGTAGCAACAGACAACCAAAACCAGATAATGTTCGCACACAACTTGACAAAGCTTTAGTAGATGGTGATTGGAGGCTACTCTTTCCTTGGGTGAGTGTCAGATACCTTGAAGTCGAACGCTTGGATTATTCACCTATTTTATTAGATAGAAATGGGGACATTAGTTCAGTACCTAAATTGTTCAGGTTTGAAGCAAGGTGGACCTTGGACGAGACAAGTAGAGATATGGTGAATGGTGCTTGGTGTAAGCGGGTTAAGGGGTTAGCAGCCTCTCGGGTGGTGAGCAAACTAAGATCCATGAAGGACGTACTCAAGTGCTAGAGTTGATCACGTTCTGGACATGTACAAAGTAATATTTCCATGTTGCGAGAGTCCCTAATGCATGTATAAGCAGCACCAATGACTAGAGACAATCTCCAAGTAGAAGAAAATGTTAGATACATGCTTGAACAGGACGAGGAGAAAGATTTTCAATGATGGTTTTAGAAGGCCAGAGAGTTACATCTCCTTGACGGCGACTGTAATACAAAATTTTCCACTTATCCGCCATTGTGCAGAGAAGGTGCAATAACAATGATTTTTTAAAGGTTGGACACAACTGGGTTGATGATCAAGTTGAAATTGCAATTGCAATGGTGTCCTATTAGGAGGACATTCAGTTCCTCTGGACCCAGTTTCCCCAAAGCCGTGGATGGTCTCATTCAATTGGTGACAACATTGGAGGACAATAAGATGCTCTATGCCATATCTTTTAATGGGGAGGTGAAGTAGCCTATTTTGTTAATGGGATCTTACAAGGCTTTTGGACCAGATTGCTTTTCATCCATTTTTTATAAGCATTATTAGGAAATTTTCTAGAAAAAGGTGGTGAGTTTCGTCCAAACGTTTTCCGAGAGGGGTTCCTCCTAAAGAAATTAAATCATACTTTTATATGTCTGATCCCGAAATTCCAAGGTGCAGTAGAGGTGAAAGACTTTAGGCCAATCAGTCTCGATAATATATCCTATAGAATCATCACGAGGATTATGGCTAATATGCTGTCTCCTTTACGTAAGATCATTTCCCCTCTCTACGGAGCCTTTGTCCTTAGTCGGTGAATAGCAGAAAAATGTTAACTAAGCTAAGGAAGTGCTTCACTTTATGAGACACCAGCAGGGCAAAGGTGCGATGGTGGGATTGAAAGTGGTCATAATTCTTGACCCTATCCTTATGTAATGTAAGGTTTTAATGATAACAAACACAAATGTAATATATGCTTGAGTGTGTTATTCAAACAGATTCTAAATGTTGTTTGAAATACTTTGAAATTGCTTGGTTAACTATGCTTAAGAACAGGTCTTAAGAATAAGTTCTCAAGATTAGTTGATTTAGGAATCCAGAATAGCCTGGGGATCAGTTCTGCAAGGTGTTTGGAGCAGCAAGTTGTTTTTCTACAAGATGTCCGGTTGATTCAACAAGAGTCTTGGTTTGTTATACGTTTTATTTTCTTAGATTCTTGTTAATATGCCAATTAGAAAGTCTTGATTTAACACTTACTTGAAATGGTTTTGCTTTTTGAAAATAATTTAGAACACTATCTCAGAACAGTTCTGGGAACAAGGTGTTCAGGATGTACTCAAACCAAACTGCAAAAACATTTTTCACGAATTCTTCTCTCATTTTTTGGCTAACGTCTCCGAGATTTTTGAGCAAGATTTTCTGCTGATTATTTAGTCCAAAGAGACTATTTTTGGATATGAGAAACTTGGGGAGAATTGTAAGTCTATTTTTAGAGTGCTTTATTCTCCAAGTAACAAAATCTCTATTTTTAGAAAATGGCTGAATTTATGGAGAAAATCATGGGATGATTTACTGAGTTTTTGTGGCTGAAAATAACCGTGTAGCTCAAGTAGTTAGTGGGAATTTTCAGCTCACACTTTCCACTCCTTGTGGCCCAAGCTTTTTCTTTTTAGAAAATATTTGTGATTATTCCACTCGGTTTTCTATTTAAGCAAGACTCCACACTCATTTTCTTTATCAGTTTTCACAGCAATATTCCAGAGTTTAAGAGCCATATTTTTCAGAAAGAAAACCGACCCAAGTGTGTGCAAGATTGAGCTTTCAAAGTTGGCATACTAGGAGCATACTTATACCTTACACTAGCTTATATGAGAGGCACAAAAGTAAGGTGTCCATCTTATTTTCTCTCTTTCAAAAGTGAGTTAAGTGTGTCCAAGTCAAGGGGACTTTTGGACGTGGGGTAACCGGCCTTAGGGAAGACGGTTACGTGTGAGTTACAAGTTGTAACGGTGAGGGTTACATTGTAACATGTTTAGCCCGAATAGTGAAGTGGTGTGAAAATCCTACAGAGATAGGTCGTGGTTTTTCATCTCAGTTGGGCTAGAGGTGTTTCCACGTAAAAATCCTGTGTTCACCTTTCTTCTACTTATTTCCGCTGCATTTCCGTTTTCTGGGCGTGTTACAAACAATCTCTCCGAATAGGGTCTAAGCCTGTTTCCAGAAAACTACGAAAATTTGGCAACACAATTCACCCCCCTCTTGTGTTTGTGTACTCTCATTTCTATCAAGTGGTATCAGAGCAAGTTCTCATTAGAAAGATTAACATCTTGAGAGATCCTAAACATGAGTACACCACATGGCATGCTTGAGGGCCAATCCATAACTCGACCACCATAGTTTAATGGTCAACATTATAGTTGGTGGAAGAATAGAATGGAAAACTACATTCAAGCTGAGGATTACAAGTTATGGATGCTTATCAAGAGTGGACCACTCATTCTCACAAAAGTGATCGAAGATGGAAGCAAAGTTCACAAAAAGCCTGAAGAGTTCAATGCCGAAGACTTCAAGATGATGGAGAAAAACGCCAAAGCCAAAAAACTCTTGTATTTTGGTCTTGGACTGGATGAGTACACTCGCATTTCTGAGTGCGAGTCAGCCAAGGACATATGGGGCACCCTTCAAGTAGCTCATGAAGGCACAAACAAGTGAAGCAATCACGCATTGAGCTACTTATGAGAAAATACGAATTGTTTGAAATGGGTGATCGTGAAACGGAGATGGACATGTATACCCGTTTCACCCATATAACAAATGAGTTAAAGTCATTAGGAAAGTCCTTCACGACTGAAGAGTTGGTGAGGAAGATCCTAAGGTTTTTACCTCATTCTTGGGAAGCCAAAGTCACGGCTATTCAAGAGGCCAAGGACTTGAAAAAGATTACCTTGGATGAGCTTATTAGAAATCTCCAAACCTATGAGCTTAGGAGGAATTCTCAACAAAAAGAGGAGACCAAGAAGGAACGAGGAATTGCTCTAAAAGTCATGGAGGAGGATAGCTCGGATCTTGATGATGAAGAAATGGCTATGATCACCAGAAAATTCAAGAAGTTTTCTAAGAAGGCCAAGGAAAATGCTAGGAAGAAAAACTTTAGCAAGTCGAGGAACAATGATAGGGAACAGTTTTCAGGTTGTTTCAAATGTAGTAAGCTTGATCACATTGTGAAAAACTGCCCTTTGCTGAAAGAGGAACAAGAGCCCGAACAGTCCAGGAAACAGGGTAGAAAACAGGTTGAAAACAGTTCAGCCAGGCGTTTCTCAAGGGTAATGCTTGCGGTTGGGGTGATTCTACCGAGGACGAGAAAGGGACTGAAGAAGAAGATGCTGCTGTAGCTCTTATGGCCAGAAGTGACTCTGACTCAGATGATGAGCCTCTGGACAGCTTAGCTTAACTTAAGGATAAGGTACGTGGTCTAAATAAAGCAAAACTTGAAGAGTTATTATTCACTTTGATGGATGAGTGTGATGCTATTAATTCTGAAAATTGCATGTTAAAGGATGCATGTTCTGAGTTAAAAAGGGATATTAGAGAATTAGAGCATGAAAACAAAATCATTAAAAGTGAAAAAATTGAAATTGATATGAAGAACACTGTTTTGCATGAAGACCTCAATAAGTCCAAAGAGACCTTAAGTATGAAAGAAGAAGCTTTTGCTACTGACTTCACTAAGCTTGAAAATGAGTCCCTTGAACTGAAACAGAAGGTTGAATCCCTGCTTATTGAGAACAGTAAATTGCTTGAAAAATTAAAACAAGTAGAATCAGACCTTGCTGCAAACAGGCGCTGAAACAGGTTCTCACAGGCGCTGAATTGGCTGAACACTCACTTTAACCGAGGCAAAAGAGGATTAGGCTTTGTGACTAAGCGCACCGTTTACCCTGTTAATAGAAAATATGTGGGATTACCTGAAAATATTGTTTGTTTTCATTGTGGTAAAATGGAGCATTATCGATATGCTTGTCCTATAAGAAGGTATGCCATGGAAAGCGACTTGATTCATGTGAAGCAAATTTGGGTTAGAAAAGATGAGCTTTGCATGTCTAAGGGAATGGGACCCAAGTGGATCTGGATTCCCAAAACTAACCCCTAATTTGTTTTGTAGGCTAAAGTGAGAGGGAACAATCCGGCAAATAACCCAGCAAACAGCCCAGGAAACAACCCAAGGAACAACCTAGGGAATAGCCTAGGGAGCAACCCAGGAAACAGCCAGCTATGGTATGTTGATAGCGGATGTTCAAGGCATATGACTGGTGAGAAATCCAACTTCCTCTCACTTACAGCCTCAGAAGGAGGGAGTGTGGTATTTGGTAACGGCAAGTCCGGGACACTTGTCGGAATAGGTAAGATAGGTAAGTCACTCTCCCATTCTATTGACAATGTATATCTTGTAGATAGTTTGAAACATAATTTACTTAGTGTGTTCCAACTGTGTGATAAAGACAACCTAGTAGTGTTTTCTCTAACACGTTGCTTGGTTGTTAATATGAACACAGGAGATGTCGTGTTGAGGGGGAAGCGACACAAAAATGTTTATAAAGTGTGTATTTCTTCCCTTCCCCAAAATAATCTGACTTGTTTAAGTGCCTTGAATGATGATGTAATTCTTTGGCACAAGAGATTAGGTCATGCAAGTCTCTCACTTTTAAACAAATTAGTTTCTAAAGACCTAGCAGTCAGCTTGCCTTCCATTAAATACAATGATGGCAAGGTATGTGACGCTTGTGCTAGGGGGAAACAAGTCAGAAATTCTTTTAAATTGAAAAATTATGTTAGCACTACCTGGCCTCTCGAAATGTTACATGTCAATTTGTGTGGTCCTATGAGGATCATGAGTAGAGGTGGGAAGAGGTATGTGCTTGTTGTAGTGGATGACTACTCTCATTTCACTTGGACCTTATTTTTGGCTTCTAAAGATGAAACTTTTAAAAAATTTCTTGCATTCATTAAAAAGACTGAAAAGAGAGTAGGACACTCATTGGTGTGCCTAAGGTCTGATCATGATACAAAATTTAAAAATTCGAGCTTTATTGACTATTGTAATGAGCATGGTGTTGATCATAATTTTTCAGCTCCAAGAACACCCCAGCAGAACGGGGTGGTAGAGCGTAAAAATCGAACTCTAGAAGACATGACTAGAACAATGCTTATTGCTAGTGGTCTTGCTAGAAACTTTTGGGCGGAAGCTTTGAATGCATCATGTTACATTATCAATAGATGCATGATTAGACCTATTCTTAACAAAACTCCTTATGAACTTTTCAAGGGTAGAAAACCTAATATTATGCATTTGAGAGTGTTTGACCGTAAATGTTATGTGCATAATAATAGGAAGGATGCCTTGGGGAAGTTTGATCCAAGGAGTAATGAGGCAATCTTTCTTGGGTACTCCTCACACAGTAAGGCTTACAAAGTATTCAATAAGCGAACCTTGTGTGTTGAGGAGAGTGTGCATCTGCTTTTTGATGAAACTAACTCTCGAGTTGAGATTGATGCACAGGATGATGATTTCGAACTGGGCCTTGCTAAGAAAAATTTGTTGCTCATACATGAATAAGGTAAGTATCCCGAGGATGGATCAGGGTCTAGAGCTGTTTCCTTATAAGATGGGTAAGGTCTGAACCAAATAGGGGGAAGTATTGTCGAACCCAGTTTGGAATAAAACCAGCCTAACACTTCAGGAACAGGCTCCAGAACAGGCTCGGGAATAGGCTTCAGATCAGGCTCAGAAACAGGCTCCGAAACCGTTTCTGAACCTGTTTCACCAAGTATCCAAGCAAGAGTAGAGAGCGTGTCTGTGGATCCGCTTACTCCACGACCATGGAAGCACCAAAAGTTCACACCCTCTTGATCAAATTTTGACTGACCTTAATACAGGAGTGCAAACTAGATCCAAGCTCAAACATTTCTGCGCTTTTTATGCTTTTCTCTCTAATATTGAGCCAAGAAAATGTTAATGAAGCTGTTGCAAATTCAGATTGGGTCACGGTAATGCAAAAGGAGCTTCATCAGTTTGAAAGGAATAAGGTATGGCTCATTTTCTTAGACCCTATTTGGTATCTTAGGCAACCAAGAAACAACATTCAGTTGCCATGTCCACAGCAGAAGCTGAATATGTTGCAGCTGCCTCTTGCTATGCTCAACTGTTGTGGATAAGGCAACAACTCAAAGACTTTTGTGTTGACACGGGATGCATTCCTATTTTTTGTGATAATACAAGTGGAATTAATATTTTCAAAAATCCATGTCAACATAAAAGGACTAAACATATTGACATTCGTCATCATTTTTTGAGAGATAATGTTGAAAAGGGTTTGATTTCAATGAGTTTTTGTGCCACTAATAAACAAATTGCTGATATTTTCACCAAGGCACTAAGTAGAGAACAATTTGAGAATAATATACTTGAAGTGGGTTTAATTAAAACAACTTGATCATTTTATTAACCCCCAATGCTTGGTTAGTTAAAAGATTTTTCAGGTCAAGCTTGTTAAAATTATTGGTTGCAGTCAAACTTGGTGCTATATTTAGCACATGTGTGGAATACAGTTTGTTGACACTCGTAGAGGTCTGATGATATTGCCCTTATTGTCCTATATTACCGAACAACTGACCACAGGAACAAGCACCAAGAATAGATATGGTCACTGTTTGTCAAATGTGTACAAATCAGGTAATTAATTCAGTTGTTGAGATTTTTTTTAAAAATTTTCTCCTTTCGCAAAGCGTGCGCGGCTGGGAGACTTAATGCTCTTCTTTTTCGGTTGAAAGCCAGTCGACTCTTTAGCTCCCTTGCCCGCACACTTCGCTCATCAGCCACTGAAAAATCTCTCTCTCAATCTCTCTCTCTCAAACCCAAAACCCTAATCTCTCAAAACCCAAGCTTCTCTTCAGCTCCAATGGCGACTTCCGACAAGCTCACCATCGGCAAATGTAGCTCAATCGCCGCCCCAGCTCCGGCTTCGAAGCGGTCATGCATGGCATCTCTGCCGGCTGCAGCGTCACTGCCCGTGTCAACCATCACTGCTCTGGTACTTTTTGGAGGTATAAGGTTCGAATTTTTGCCTCCTTTGCCAATTATCTCGAAACCTTTTAGGTTTTTCACTTGTGTGAACTTGAGCTCTGTGGGTTTGGGTTTGGCTGATGTACCACCCGAATTTGGGTGGGATTTGGAGTTGTTTGAACCTATTCTTGAACCACCTGGGGTTAAAAGTGCCACTGGACCGAGTGAGGTCCAAACTGAGGTTGTTGATGTTGTTGATGTGGATGATGACTCGTCTCTGTCAGAGGGAGACTCGGATAATGTGCATATAACCGGGTGTGAAATTATGCTGGCAGAAACAAGGTCGGAACCTGCTTATGACTTTAGTAAACCGCAACCAGAGCCCAGTCCTATTTTTGAAGGGAGGTTGGATGATTTTGCAGAGAAGGTTGCTGATATTGCTGTAAATTTGGGTGAAGGGCCTGAGACCCCTGTTGAAAATGTTCAAACAACACTGGTGCACACACCCCAAACCGGTGAGGGTCAAAAAAAGAAAAGAATTAAGGTGTCTGCAGGACGAATAGATCTCCCACTTGTTCGACAGTTTAAGGGCATGCAAGCTAAAGAGGCTAAGCAAGCTAAAGCCTCCTCTTCACCCTCACAACCCAGATCTGCTAAACCTAAACCTACTCCTAAACCCTCTAGAAAGTCTTACAGATTGGCCTCTCAAAGCACTTCTCGCCCTTCTAAACCAGCTGGTTCCTCCAAACAGGAGCCTCCCCTAGTTGAGGAGATTGTTTCCTCACCAGAGAGCTCACCTGTTCGAGAAACCAGGAAAGCCCTTGCTGAACAGGGCTCTCCCCAGGTCTCTCCTGCCGAGTCACCTGCCAAGGGCAAAGGCAAAGCTCCAGCCAAACCTAGCTCTGAACAGACCCCACCAACCCAGCAAACACCCTCCAAGAAGACTGTTCCTAAGAGGAAGAGTTCTCCCAAACAGGTCCCTAAATAGGGTCCTGCTGAGGATGAACCTAAAGACCCCAGCTCCAAAAAGGCGAAGAAGGCAGCACCCACCACTTCAAAATTGGCCTAATTTCTTCAGAGAAGTGTGGTGCGGGGCAAAATTGTGACGGTGACATACTTTCAGAAACAGGGTCTGGAAGTGTTCCTGGTCAAGCTCAGGGCCCAAGGGTGGCTGGAACTGTTTGCAAACACCCAACTGGGGTGTTCTGTCCCAGATTTGGCTGAATTTTATGCGAATTGCAATGCTACTAATGCTGTGGTGACAAGTGAAGTTAATGGGAAGCAACTGAAATTCAATGCTAAAGATCTGGGTGCAATTTTCGGTGTTCCTACTGAAGGTTTTGATGTATATGTCCGGGAGGACAAGACCATGCTTGGGACAGCACGGCTGCTGCAAGTAACTCAAGCACTGAGCTAGCAAACAAGGTTGAAAGCCCCCCAGTCCGTCAAGAAAGGTGACAAGACTTCTCTTCATCAATTGCTCTTTTGGTTCATTATTAAGAATATCATCCCTAGAGGTCAAGGCTGCAATCTTGCGGATGCTATGGATTAATGTTTTATTGACCTCATGGATAGAGGAGAGCAAATTAACCTCCTAGCAATCATGATTCGCCATATCTCCAGGATTATAAACACCTCAAGAGAACATGATCTGGGGTATGGTTTCTTACTGACTCTTGTGTTTGAGCACTTTGGGATTTCTCTGCAGAAGAAAGTGGGGGTGCAGATGATTGATGCAATAGGGAGTAGCACTCTAATGGGGTGTAGGTTTAAATTGGTCAGAGGAGACCAAGCAGCTTCGGAACAGGGGCCTCGAACACCCTTTCCCCCTGTTTCTGGTTCTTCCTCCAGTGAGCCTTCTGTTGATGCCTTGCTACTGGATCAATCTCGGTTGAAGACCAACCTTGCTGAGGTTCAAGCTGCTCTTGCTGAGGAGAAGGCTCTCAATGCCAAGCGCTATGAGAATCTCATGTCGATTCTTTCAACTCTCTCAGCCAAATTCTCTTCTCCTCCTCCCTGGAACAGCTCTACCCCTGATTCCTTCCCTATTCTGTCTTCCCTTCTTTCTCACTTTTCTGCCTGTTTTCGACACTGTTCTAAACTGCTTGTTTTTGCATATCATGATAAATTGTGGTTATCCTAATCTTGGTTGGCTATACCTTGCTTATTTTCTTAAAGTTAATTGTTTGTGCGTGACTTGGATGGCCAATATCATTAACGTACCATATACTTGAGTGTATCGCATGTTGTTTTTCCTTCATTACCCAAGTGGTGGTGATTGCAAACACCCTATTTTAACTTGTTTGAGAATATTTTTTTTTCCGATGATGCCAAAAGGGGGAAGATAGGGATGACCATGTTTGTTTTCTTTTGACTTGGGTTGAGTTGACTTTCTCAAATTTTTCGTTGCTTTTGTTTGCTCTTGTGTGACTTGAACATTTGGCACTAACCGATTTTTGTTTTCTTATGAATGGTCAATATGGTCATTCGGGTTGTCATCATCAAAAAGGGGGAAATTGTTGACCCTATCCTTATGTAATGTAAGGTTTTGATGATAACAAACACAAATGTAATATATTCTTGAGTGTGTTGTTCAAACAGATTCCAAAAGTTATTTGAAATACTTTGAAATTGCTTGGTTAACTATGCTTAAGAATAGGTCTTAAGAACATGTCCCCAAGATCAGTTGATTCAGGAATCCAGAACAGCCTGGGAATCAGTTCTGCAAGGTGTTTGGAGCAGCAATTTGTTTTTCTACAAGATGTCCGGTTGATTCAACAAGAGTCTTGGTTTGTTATACATTTTATTTTCTTAGATTCTTGTTAATATGCCAATTAGAAAGTCTTGATTTAACACTTACTTGAAATGGTTTTGCTTTTTGAAAATATTTCAGAACACTATCTCAGAACAGTTCTGGGAACAAGATGTTCAGCATGTTCTCAAGCCAAACTACAAAAATATTTTTCACGAATTCTTCTCTGATTTTTTGGCTAACGTCTCTTAGATTTTTGAGCAAGATTTTCTGCTGATTATTTAGTTCAAAGAGACTATTTTTGGCTATGAGAAACTTGGGAAGAATTGCAAGTCTATTTTTAGAGTGCTTTATTCTCCAAGTAACAAAATCTCTGTTTTTAGAAAATGGCTAAATTTGTGGAGAAAATTATGGGATGATTTACTGAGTTTTTGTGGCTGAAAATAACCATGTAGCTCAAGTAGTTAGTGGGAATTTTCAGCTCACACTTTCCACTCCTTGTGGCCCAAGCTTTTTCTTTTTAGAAAATATTTGTGATTATTCCACTTGGTTTTCTATTTAAGCAAGACTCTACATTCATTTTCTTTATCGGTTTTCACAGCAATATTCCAGAGTCTAAGAGCCATATTTTTCAGAAAGAAAACCAACCCAAGTGTGTGCAAGATTGAGCTTTCAAAGTTGGCATACTAGGAGCATACTTGTACCTTACACTAGCTTATTTGAGAAGCACAAAAGTAAGGTGTCCATCTTATTTTCTCTCTTTAAAAGTGAGTTGAGTGTGTCCAAGTCAAGGGGGTTTTGGACGTGGGGTAACTGGTCTTAGGGAAGACTGTTACGTGTGAGTTACAAGGTGTAACGGTGAGGGTTACATTGTAACGTGTTTAGCCCGAATAGTGAAGTGGTGTGAAAATCCTTCAGAGGTAGGTCGTGGTTTTTATCTCAGTTAGGCTAGAGGTGTTTCCAAATAAAAATCCTGTGTTCACCTTCTCTTCTACTTATTTTTGCTGCATTTTCGTTTTCCGGGCGTGTTACAAACAGTGTGTCCGAGCAGGGTCTAAGCCTGTTTTCAAAAAACTACGAAAATTTGGCAACACAATTCACCCCCCTCTTGTGTTTGTGTACTCTCATTTCTATCAATAATGAAAGCTTTCGACCGTGTGGAATGGTCTTTCGTTATGAAATTCATAGAGAGGTTTGGGTTCTCATGTAAATAGTGCAATCTTGTCTGCCACTACATATTCGCGATTCACTTTTCTGTCTTGGTAAATAGTACCCCCTTTGGTTACTTTGCTCCATCTCATGGGATAAGAGGAACCACTAAGTCCCTACTTATTTATGCATTGCATAGAGGTTCTCTCTAGGCTTCTTTTTAGAAGAGAGACTGAAGGAAGAATACATGGGATCTCAGTTGGTCACAATTGCCTTACTATTTTGCATTTGATGTTTATGGAGTGATTTAATGCTCTTTTCCAGGGCTGATGTGGGTGACTTGGAGGAGCTCAAATTATGCCTCGAAACCTATGAGACATGGTTAGGACAGAAGATGAAAAAGTAGATTTCCTTTATTTTCAGTTCTCATAATGCTTCAGATGAGCGGGTAATAGGTCTTGGGAGAATTATTGGTGTGAGCATGGCCCTCAATGTCATTTGGTTATTCAGTGCACAAATTGGCGATTCGAGGGAGAAATGGCTCCTTTTTTGATGATACAGTGGAGATGGTGCGATTAAGACTGAATGGGTGGAGAGCAATGACCCTTTCATGGGCTGGACATACTATTATTATTAATCGGTTCTCTAGCCTATGCCGCGTTACAGGATGAGCACCAATGTGTACTCTTTAAAAGTAGCACCAAGCTTGATGCTGCTGTTCGTAAATTTTAGTGAAGAGTTGGTCAAGATAAGACCTATTACCTTACTCTTATTGCATGGGTGAATCTTCGTAAGCACAAACATTGGGAAGGGCTTAGGTTTAGAAAGTTTCAGGATGTCAATGCTGCTCTTGTGTTAAAGTTACGCTAGTTCTTGTTCACTGTATTAGATAGACCTTGGGTGTCCATTTTGCAAAATGAGTATTGTCATACAGCCAGATGGCTAGATTGGGTTTTGCAGTCTAATGGGTCTCTTGTGAGGAAAGGCGTCATTAAGTGTGTCAACATTCTGCACCATGGGGGGTGCTTCAGAGTTGGAAATGGAGACATCATCAACGTTTGGAGCGATCCTTGGGTCTCTTGGGTCCTGGATTTTAAGCCAAAACCTTCGGTGAGTGGGGAAATTATGCTAGTAAAAGTTAATGATCTCCTCATGCCTTTTTGTACATATTGGGGTGAGCAAAAACTTAGAGAAACCTTTGATGAGCACAATGTGGCTAACATCCTAAAGATTCTCATCCCTAGCTCACCCAGAAATGATTCAATTTTTAAGGTGAAGGAGAGAAAGCGTAATTTCACAATTAAAATATGTGGGTTTTGTATGGATATAGGCAGTAAATGTACTTTAGCCTTAATCTCCCTTCTTGACATTTAGTAGTGTGCATTCGCTTGAGAATTGTTAAAGAATCCTTGCCTTCTGCTTAAACATATACTTATGTGGTCAATAACTTGGTTAGATTCTTTGTCATGAGTTTTTTCATTTATTTATGGAAGGTTTAAGTGTTTCATTCTTAGAGTATTCTTGTCATCTAATTGACCATAGGACGTGCTTTTCTCTTTAGTTATACAAATTTATAATGAGCATCATACTAACCCCAAGTACCTTACATCCACTATTAAAGTTACCATTCAAGGTTTCCATGCTCCATATTTCCCACTAGTTCCCATCAGAATTTCGAAGTGCATGTCTATTCTTTCCTTTTAACAAACATTCCAATATTCATTTTGCCCTGCAATATTCAATGATAATCCTCTATTTCTTAACAGTTTCCCATATTTCTTGTTGTTTTATAACACGTTTCCCACCGCTTTTAATTTAATCATTTTAAACAAAAGTTATATACAATTTCCTTATGGCACCTATTAACTAAGAATCGACGCCATAACTTATATGCAATATAATTAAAATCCTAATATTCCCAAAAATATCCGACAAATAGAAAAGATGCTGAAAAAGAATCCTGATTTAATTAGAAAGCACGCTCATTGTGAAAAGAAGGTTTTGACACTTTGTTATCTTGCGGGCATGGTAAATATGGTCTTATTTTTCATGTCTTCTCAATTTTAGTATGATAGATTCAATCACATGTTGACAAGTTGAACATAATTACAATAAGGATTGAACGCATGTGATTATAAAGCTGATCCTCAGATGGTTGACAAGGTGTTGTTTGAGAGACTGTAAAATATCAACATTGTGAGTTTAGTTTAAAAATTTTAAATTACATGCTGTTATGGTGTTTGATTTGCATTGTACTTTGAAATGCCTTATCATGACTTGTTCGATGTCTTGGATTTTTTCATGGCAATGGGTTGGATTTGTATTGGATACTCCAGGCTTATGGCCAGTTGAGTTGATTTGCTCCGCCTTATGGTGTTGAGATTGTGAGTAGTTTGTTATTGTATTTATTACATGTTGTAAAAGAAAAATAGCCAAGTTTTAAGTGAAACTTTGGCGAAATTTTTTCAAAATCAGGGAATTTACTAAAAAGACAAAATTAAGCAAAGGGATATTACATAATGTTTTTAGAGCGAGAGTACCTAGTTATAGAGGCTAATACATATTACATCTTGCAATTTTTTTAGAAGTTTTTTTTCTATTAGTAGCATTCTTTGTTGTATGTAACTCTAATGTATGGGCTCGATGATTTCAGGCTGAAACCAAGAGCAGTGTGTCACAGCATCAGATATAATGTTTGGGTTCGTGAAGTGTTCACTTAAAGTTATGGAATTCTATGTCATCTCATTTGTTCTATTTTGTTTCAATCTTATATGTGTGTATTTTTCACACAAACTCAATGTTTATGTAGCGGGTGCATACTTTAGGCATGTTGAATTCAATTTTGTACGTACTTTTCATTATGTAGTTGAAAACTAGTCACTTTTTGGAACTTAATTGATGAAAATTTGTTTATAGTTTTAAAATCACCATACTTTTTGTATCATTTACATTATGATCAAATATATATTCTCTCTCTCTCTCTCTCTCTGTCTCTCTCCCCCTCTCTCTGTCTCTCTCTTTCTCTATCTATATTTATATCTATATCTATATCTATATATATATATATATATATATGATATGTATACTGTAATAGTGATATATATATATATATATATATATATATATATATATATATATATATATATATATATATAATTATAATGCGTTAGTGAATATAAACTATTTGCATTTTTTAAAATACAATGGCTTTTTATTTCTTTTATATACAAATTTTTCAGCCAAAATTAGTTATCCACTTACAACATTTGAGAGTTAGTTATCAAATGCATAATGCCATACTTATAAGCGAGGGAGTGGTCAAAATGATTTTTCTCTCAAAGGATACACTGGCCATGGATACAAGCGATGGTGACCTACCTACACCTATACGCATGGTAGATGATGTCGTCTTCCATGAATATAAGTGTGGGTACTGCACAATTTTCCATGCTTATTAAGCATGGTGAACTTTTCCCCACTGATACCCTATGCATGCTTACCTTAAGTGTGGTGAATATGTCCTATCATGGATATAAGTATGGAAGGATGCATATTTAAGCATGGGTTGATGCAACATTTCTTATACTGTAGGACAAAGGAGTGCCTAGAGAAATGGGCGGATATAAAATATGAATGCCTTCCTCTTTTCTGCTTTGATTGTGGACAAATTGGCCATAAAGCTCAAAGTTGTGGTGTAGAGGCAGAACATGAGAATTTGTCCAACCCTTAGATTGGGGTAGAAATCAAGGTGATGAGCCCCATGTTCATTGCTTGTGAAGAGAAGGTAAGCGCTATGATGAGGTTGAAAAAGCCACCTGCACCACTAGCTGAGACAAATAACGTAGGCTTGATATATAACACAAAATCGAACTCCCCAATGACGATTACCAGCATGACCAAGGTGAACGTGGAAGATAAGGAGAACCAATCTTCCTCCTTCTTGCCGATGAGGACTGAGAAAGTTACAAAAGCCTAAGGCTTAGGAGATGGAAATGGTGTGTTAGTGGGGAATGGTTTAGCTATGCATAAAAGAGGGGGCCATGTAGGTGATCAGAATGCTGAACATTCAAGGGAGGGAAAGGCTGAATTGGGACGCTCTGCCTTACTAGGGCTGGATGCTAATCATATGTCATTTAATATAGGTGTGGTGCAAGAGGTGGTAAACTGACAGATTATTAAAATAAAGCACAACTCACCTGCAAGACCCATTGTCGGGCCTTAAAAAGCTACCACAGGTAAGCTCTTGAACATCAACTATAATGCATTTGAAGTGGCTTCGTAGCCAAGCGGCTCAGTTGGTGATGTGGAGTACTGTTGTCTCCTCTCACCTAGCATTATCTTTATATCTAAGTCTAAATCTAGTTTTGAGTCTATTTCCAACCTTTTAGAAATCTAGGATATCTTCATAATGTGAGAGTCGATGAAAAGAAAGTTTTGAAAATTTTGAACCCTGATATAGCTCATGCACAACTTGTACAAGTAGCCGTTCATATCTAGCATCTTTGTCTATCATGAAAGTATCACCCTCACGCCTCTCATTCCCTAGCTCACCATTGTCTTCTTCATCCATATCACCCTCTTAATGAAATATGTTATTCCCATGATTTTCACGCCTCCCAAAAATATCATTAAGTATTCTTATAGTGTCAATGTCACCAAAACCACTTCCTGATTGGGTATTAGCAATATTGTGGCCTTTGTCACAAAAAAAATGAGAAGGTTCAGAAATTTCCTCCCCATGATGCACCCACTCTTTATAGTATGGCCAGAAATCATTAAACATGAGATGGTGTGCCACGTCTTCTTTTATGAAGTAACGATTGTTGTCCAACTTTGCATTTACTCAAGGGCATATGATCAGTTTACTACCCCCAACATTGCAAAAAGAAAATTCTAAAATGACTCAACCCTATTCCTATATTCAAGAGAAGTTCTATGCACATGAATCCAACTTTTGTCCATTATAATTTCTAGCAACCCACCTAGAAGGTCATCACATAAGTCAACATAAGTATTATAACTAAGCATTGGCAATCATTAAAGGACGAGGGGAGAAGAATTACACGGATCACACCAACACATCAAAATGATGTGCTTAGAGCATACTATGCCATAAGAACTAAGCAAATTTAAACCACTAGGTACAAATTCAATCATATTAACAAGCCAAAGATGAAAATAGTTCTTCAACTTAATAATATGCATCCATTTAGGCATTGTTCAAGGCATAAAAGTCACTGATTAAATTGAAAAAAAAGGAAAATTTCGTAACAAGTTTTACACTTAACCAAGCAATGGAAATTCCTTTTTAATGAACGAAAAGCTAAGGAGGATGAAAACAACTTTTATATTCTTGGGGGAGCGGGAGTTGAAATATACTTACCATGTAAGTAAATAAATAAGTAAATTTTAAAAGTTCAACATATGTGACATACCAAAGATTTCAGGATGTATTTTCTTTTAGCAATGCAATTACAGTAAGTCAGAATCCAATTATTCCCAAACTTGTGTTTGTAGGTCAGTAACTGTGTGTGCCACCCAAAAAACCATCTAAAATGTGTGCTCAAACAAACATGTTAGTCACTTGACCCTCCTATAAAGGACAGTCGAGTTCATGACTAGCTAGTTAAAACGTGGAAAACTGGTCATTCAGGCCATTCTAGTTTAGATTTTATCCTGCACAAAACCAGTGAATAGAGCACTTGTTCATAAATAGGCTGAAGTGGACTCACTAGAAGGTATATGAGGTCCCTTGATAGTTAGTTCTATAGATGTACAAACGACAAGTCTAAACTCTACAGCGTGCACTATAGGATTGTGATCAACCGTTAAGATCACGCCAGTGAAACAATATTTTAGAACTTTAGTATTAATTTAGGCTTTTGGATCACTATTGCATTACATGGATCATCCACAATGAGGAACGCAGATCATGAGGGATTTAAGTGTCTCTGCTAACTATAGTCCATGTGCAATCTTCAATGCAAATCATTCTTTTGAACCAGAACTACCACATCAATAGCTTGTACATGCATTAGCATGGCCTTTTTGTGGTCTATGTCCAATCACGAGGGATTTTTGTGGGGATAGTGTGCTAATTAGCCACCTTTTTTTTCACTAGCTTGCTATGTTAGGCGCTCAAACCAGAGACACTAGGTGCCTTGGGATAAGCGACGACATATGGCTAGCTTGTTGCGTAAGTTAATTAGCAGTTGATTTCCTTTTTATATGTATTTTCTTTTTTAGTTGCATGTAATTTTTTTTTCAAAATAATGTTGTGGCACATAAAGTATTGAAATATTTTGAAAATAACTTTCATAAGTGTAATAAAAATAGTCAGTAAAAATTCTTTTGAATGCTCAAAAATTAATAATCATATAGAGAAAGGTTTGTGATTTTCG
>JAKOGI010000256.1:805000-810602 GCA_029747015.1 Carnegiea gigantea | reverse complement strand
ACACACACACTCTATTACTCCTTACATCCCCCAACTACCAAGGGTCCAAGCAACATTTAAATACTGTGACATGTGAAGCAAAGACAGTAGAATACGAGTAATAGTGGATGACGCCGTAAAGCACAAGCCACCAGGCTACAAAATGTATCAAGTTACAGAAGTTCTCAAAAGACTGAGGAAGCCATTGAAGCAACTGAACAATAGTAGATGCAAAGATGTATATCATCAGCTAGCTACAAGCATAGCCAGATTGGAGGACACTCAAAACCAAGTGCATCAAGACCACTTTAACAGTTAACTGCAGAATAAGAAAAAGGAAGAAAGAGACACATATCTGGACATTCTAGACTCAGCTCTAAAGCTGATGCGCCAACAAAGCAAGCTTGATTGGCTAAATAATGGAGACCAGTGCATACAACTCTTCTTTGCAAAAATAAAGCAGTGTAAATAAGCCAATTACATCTATTCTATCAACAATGCATCGTGCAGCAGAGTGAATGGATTTGCAGAATAGCTAAAGTCCTAATAGCCTTCTATCAAGACCTCTTAGGAGAGCAAAAAGAAGAAAGAACTCCCATCCAGCAAAACATAATTGATTAAGGGCCAATTCTAAGTATTAAGCAGCAACTTATGCTATGCACAACAGTCACCAACCAAGAAATTAAAGTGCTCATGTTTTCCATTCCTAATCAAAAGTCTCCAGGCCCAGATGGGGTATACAAGTGGATTTTTCAAAGCATGTTGGGGAGAAATAGTCAGCTAGTAACTAAAATCATCCAAGAATTCTTTGCGATAGGGTAACTACTTAAGACATACAACTCCACTAATTTAGTGGTAATACCCAAAGTTCCACACCTAATGAATGCCACAGAATTTAGATCTATCTCATGGTGCACAATCATCTATAAAGTGATAGCCAAACTGCTTTGTAAAAGAGTAAAGCAAGTACTCCCAGCTATGATTAACCAAAGTCAGGGGGCATTTGTCCAAGCTGTGAACTCTTATATAATGTCCTACTTTGCCAAGAATTAGCACGTGGCTATGGTAGAAAACATCTCTCACCTTGATGCCTCAGGAAAATAGACCTAAGGAAAGCATTCAACTCTAGTCACTGGAGTTTCTTAAAGGAACTGATAGAAAGTTTATGGTCCTCCCCCCATTTTCATCAAGTGAATAATGGCCTCCTTGATAACAATGAACTTTATAATCAATCTAAATAGAGGAGCAGCTGGACACTTTCAAGGGGAAGAGGACTTAGGCAAGGGGACCCCTTATCCCTTCTCCTTTTTGTCTTAACAATGGAGTATCTTTCAAGTGCACTAAAAATAGATTAGTTCATTTGATGTTCGCAGATGATCTAATGCTGTTCCGTGTAGCAGAAGTGAGATCTGTGAAACATCTAATGGATGCATTCCAAGCTTTTTGCAGCAAGCACAGGGCTAACTACTAATTACAGCAAATCGACAATCTTATTAAGAGGCTGTAATGAACAAACAGAATAGGAAATCCTACAAATCACAGGCTTTACAATTGGCTTTCTTCCATTCAGATATCTAGGAGTTCCCATCATGGCCAGTAGGCTCAGTAAGTTAGAATGCAGAAACTTGGTAAAGAAGATCACAGCAAGGATAAAAACATAGTCATCGAGACATCTCTCCTATGCCGGAAGAGCTGCTCCAATTTACTCAGTCCTACTGGGGATTTATACTTTCTGGGCAAAAGCCTTCGTGCTACCCCAAGAAGTTCTTAACCAGGTAACTAAACTTTATAGGAACATCCTATGGAGTGCAGACAGTGCATAAAAAAAAACCTTATATGTGGCTTGGGCTAAGGTTTGCTTACCAAAGGCAAATGGAGGGATGGGGCTTAAAAACTTGGAAGCATGGAACAAAGCCTGTATAGCTAAATTAGTATAGGAAATTGCTCTGAAAAAGGATACCCTGTGTGTTAGAATGTATAAGGTTTTGATGATAACAAATCCAAGTGTTATAGTAGTTGTTGTTGTTCCAAACAGGCTTTACCAACAGGGCCTTACTGCTGTTTTTCAATATATTAAAAACTGCTTGACTAATGGTTTATCAAGAACAGGTACTCAAGTCAGCGATGTAAGAACAACCATGAGGAACAGGCTCTATAAAGTGTTTGAAACATGTCCTGTGAAGTGTTTGAAGCACAGGATATAAGTGTAGCCGTGAGAAACAGGTCCTGTGAAGTGTTTGTAGCAAATTCGTCTCTCTACAAGATGACTAGTGGTTACAACAAGATGTCTTGATTTAATTTGGTTTTATATTTTTAGACTCTTGTTAATATGCCAATCAGAAACTCTTAACTTACCACTTACTTGAAACGGTTTTGTTTTCTTTTGGTAAATATTTCGGATCACCCTTCAGAACAATCCTGGAAACAGGGTGATCAGGGTGTTTCCAAAATAAGCTGCGAAAAACTGTTTTGCACGATTTTTATCTTTTGGATTTTGAGCAGCTTCTTCAAAGATTTGCAAGAAAGATTTTTTATGGAGTATCTTACCCCTTATCCTAAAAAACGGTTATTAAAATCTAAGGGGATTTGCAAAATCTTTTTGAATAAAAAGAATATCCAATTTTTGGCAAGTGGATAAGGTTGTTGAGAAAAACATGGGCTAGTTGCTGAGAATCACCGCCTTATGCACACGGTTTAGGAAGTGTTTCCAGCTCATGTTTCCTCATCCCTTGTGGCTAAAGAATTCTATATTCTTTAGGGATTTTAGTTTCCAAAAATTTGAGGAATTGTTTTTCACAGCACTATATAAAGTCGCTTCTTAGAACGATAGAAGTATCGGTTTTCAAAAAGAAAAATTCAGTGTTCATGAGCTTAAAAGTTTGAAAAGAAAACCGTGTATAGTGAGTGAGTTATTTGAGCTTTCAAAGTTGGCATACTAGGACTTCATTGTACCCTATATTAGCTTAGTTGAGAAGCATTGTAATAGGGTGTTTTTCTTTATACTCTTCTTTCACAAAAGTGAGTTGAGTGTGTGTCCAAATCAAGGGGATTTTGGACGTGGGGTAACTTGTCTTAGGGAAGACGGTTACGTGTGTTACAAGTTGTAACAAGGTGTGTTACTATTGTAACGTGTTTAGCCCGTTTAGTGAAGTGTGTAAATCCTACAGGAGGTAGGTCGTGGTTTTTTCACCTCAGTTGGGCTAGAGGTGTTTCCACGTAAAAAATCCTGTGTCCATTATTTCCGCATTCAATTTTGTTGGATTTTCGCTTCTGCTTATCTCAGAAACAACCTGTGCGAACAGGGCCTAAGACTGTTTGCCAGCAACTTGCGAAAATCGGACATCACAATTCACCCCCCTCTTGTGGTTGTGTACTCTCTAAATCAACACTGTGGATTCGTTGGGTGCATGGCAAATACCTCATAAGCAAGGATTGGTGGCAATACAACATCGTACATGATGTGGGCTGGTACTGGACTAAACTCTGTGCAGTAAAAGAAGAGTTTAAGTGGGGAAGCCTAGAGGGGAGGAAATAGCACTAGAAGGGCAATCCTAAAGGTAACTACACTGTCAGGTCTGGGTACAACTGCTACTTGGACCTCCAGGAGAGGAAACCCACATAGACAAAGCTAGTATGGTTGAAGGCATCCATACCAAGGCAATCATTCACAGCCTGGCTCTTAATGAAGCAAAAGCTCCCTATCAGCACCAGACTGAAAAAACACCTCATAGCTAGAGGTAGACACTACCTATGATATGTGTAATGAAGGGGAAGAAACACTAGACCACCTATTTTTTACATGCTTAAACGCAAGGAATATATGGAACAACATTACTGCATGGGTGAATATACAATGTGCAGTAGATAACTTACAAGAATGGAGTGAATGCCTCATGCACCAAGACATGCCAAACAAACACAAGGAGATTACGTGTGCTCTATTCACTGCAGCAAGATACCACACATGGAGAGCAAGAAATAAACTGAAATACGAAGGGAAGCCCAGCAGATGGAAGTCCACAGCCTTCATCATCAAGGAACATACGAGACAAAGAATTTTATACTTAGCACAACAAACTAAGATGTACAAGCAATACATAGACATAGTATTCAAACAATGAGCTGTCATACACTGTACATGTAAAAAGCTGGTTATGAAATGAAATTTACATTTTTGCAAATATATATATATATATATATATATATATATATATGTTTGAACAAGATAAACCGAGTAACAGATAATAGGCTAGCCGATTTTTTCGATTCAGTTCACTGTTTAATTGAAATTGACAACCAAAATTTTTTACAAATAATATTTTTAGAAAAAAATTAATTTTTAGGTCTAAGTTGCCGCTAAGCAATGGAGATTCATGTGTTTCTTTAGTATTCATGATTGAGTATCATGCAAATACAACTTGTTGGTTATTGTTACTAGATTATGCATTCACCTTTAAGCACTGAACTAAATAAGTCATATGCTTCTGACTTCCAATGACTTCTAATATAACCACAACGCATTGTTGTGCACCCGAAAGCAACAAAAGAATGAACAAAATCGAGGAAAAAATCACTGGTCCATCTCTTTGGGTGATCCCGCAGGTCCCAGGTTACTAGATCAGTTCGACTTTGTTTCAACTACACCAACACAAGGTAGGATAAAGAAAACAGTTATAAAACTTTTTAAAAACTCTATATAGTTCAGTTTAGTTACCGCTCATTTTAAAATTTCAAACTGAAAAAGTTATCAAATTTTCATCTCAGTTAATTAAAATTTTTAACTAATTTAGTTAAACTCGTAAATGACTCACTGTTGATTCGTGGTTTGGTTAAACAATTTTGAATTTTTTAAACAATCCAAACCTCGTTATGACACTCTTCCTTTGCCAAAAAAAGGAAAGCAACTCATTCATACAAATGTTTGTTTGTGGAAAGACATGTACCAGCGCTCGATTCCCTGACCTTAGGCCTGAAGTTAAAAGCCATAGCCACTAACTCTAAGGGTATTGGTAACCCATTCATTCAAATGTTAACAGCCATTAGGACCGTTTAACTCAATTAATATAACAGTTTATTAAATTGAAGAGATGTTATCAAGATTTGAATTCTCATTGCTTATAGTTCCTTATCTGAAACCTCATGACTCTTTAATTGTGGGGTTTAGCGAGTCATTAATTGAACATTGTACTTTTTTATGAAAAAAATTCTTTTATATTTGATAGGCCCTGATTATTGGCATGTGGTATTATTTTCAATTTCTCATTTTTAGTATGACATTAATTATGGCCTTAATTTTATGGGTTAAGTTGTTTTTCAACAAAATTACTAAATAATTTAGAAAATCAAAAGATTAAGAGGGTTTGTTTTGTTAGTTATAGCTAGACTTGTCAGTTCGGATGGGCAGGTTCAATACAGGTTAGGTATATTCGGGCTCAGATAAAATATGAATCGGGTGCATTTTGGGTTCGGGTAAAATACAGGCGGGTGTATTTCGATTTTACAGGTTTCGGATCAACCTAACGGGTTTAGAGTGTCTTTTTTGTGAGTTATTTTCTTTTTTCAGAATTAAAAATTCTGCATATTTATTACTCAAATTTGGCGATATTTAATGAAAAGACATAAT
>JAKOGI010000256.1:767500-795000 GCA_029747015.1 Carnegiea gigantea | reverse complement strand
TTATTAGTCCCATTCATGTTGAGTCTTCCCTTGACTTAGCTCTCACACCCCTTTTGTTCCCCATAGTTTTTCTACCTTCTATAGCCCCCCCAGGTCTACATTTGTAGAATTTGAGGCTTTTATGGCTGGCAGTAATTGTTTGGATCAGACTCTTGATGATATTGCCATATAGAGACTTGAAGATCACATTGAGGTTTACGACTTCGCTTTAGGCCATCATATGGGCATTGATTTTCACGTTACAGCTGATTGGTTTTTGCCTAGGTCATCCCCCCTTCCTTTTTAGGGATGTTCGGCCTCACTTAGGAAATACAGACCACTCTAGATGATCATGCATTCACATAATCATTCGAGTTTTGACATGAATAGGGACTTATAAGCTGAGGTGTAGTGGTCTGTGCTCCATGTAGCTCCTTGACACCATATGAGTAGGGCATTAGTTAGGGTACAATTAGTAGTCAACCTGGTATGATTGTTCCACCCCTTCTCTCTTCTTTTGTTCTTTTCTTTATTTCTTTTTGTACATATTGCAAATACTTAGAATTATGATTATGTGGGTGGTTGATTTTGAGGTGATATTTGAGATTTGTTGAGCCGAGTTGGCTATAATCACCCTTGTTTGATTTTTGTGATTTGTTTTATATGTGTTTATTGGTGGTATGTTTTTATTTTGTAAATATATGTCAGTGTTTTCTTTGGTTTTTTGTGTTCTCATTTAGTGGTTTTGTTTTTGTTTTGCTATTTTATTTTTGTTTTGCTTGATGTTTTGGTGGTGTCATGAGTTTGTATATACTTGAGGATTTCTATTGGTTTTGTGGTTATATTGTGTATGTGATTGCTTTTCATGCCTTCATTCTCATAATGAGGATATTTTGGAGTTTTGGTGTGGGGAAAATTTGTACATATTTTTTGAAAATTTTGAAAAATTAAAAAAGATGTTTTATTTTTCTTTAGAGATTTGTGTGCTTTCTTAGGCGATTTCAATCCCATATTAGTAGGTTACTAAGTTATATGTAAATAAAATTTGTATGATGAGATGTCTAGTTCAGGACGTAGGTTCGATTTTTCATAATAACCTCATCTAATATGTATGATTTTGTGCCAACCTTGCCACTTTTTCATCAATTCTTCAAGTGTAGTTACAAAGTTAACATGTGAACATTTTGTTTATCGAAGGTGGCTTCCAAGCTCATGTAAAAATCCAAAAAAAATGTGTTCAAATGTGAATAAAAAACCCTGGCACCAATGTTCAAAGTCACTATCTTTACTTCATATCATTAACGGCCTTGAATATATGATATTTACTTGGTTGCACATCTATTTGGACAATGAAATAAGTTCTTTGCACAATCTAATAAAAATCCTTTTTAGGGAAGACCTGAATATTTGTAACTCAAGTGGGTAGTATTCTTGAAAAAGAAAGAAGGGAGGAAAAAGGAAGTAAAGAGGTCAATTAGGAAAGAAAATCGGAATCATGCCAATGTTAGCAACTTGATTCATAAGGATTGATACACATTTGGACATACACCAAGGTGTACATATCATTACATGTTATGTGGGTGAAATTTGTAAGTTGGGATGTATCTTGCGACTTAGATTTTCTTTTAACTGTACATTCTATTTGTATTTAATTTGGTGATTTGTTACTACAATAATGCAATTACCCATGTTTTGTGTATAATCTCTCTATTATTTGTATAAATGATCATGTTTTCAAAAAACCAAAAAGAATTTTTATTGTTTTTGAAAAGAGGTTGTAGGTATTTTACTTGAAAACCCTCACGAGATCTCACTCATCCACTTGGGGAATTGAAGGGTTTGGAGGGCTTGTTACTTATTCTACATGCAATCGAGATTCATAGGAAAGTGATTTAGAATTTTCTTTTGCTTATTTTCTATTTTTGTTTAACTCGTTTAGCTTTTTTAACTCAAGAATGAGCAAAATCTTGGAGAGGTGGCAACAAAATGAAGGAAGCCTAGTGGTGAAATGAGGAGATAAAAGAGAAAGTCAAGGAGAAAAAAGAGGCATATGTTGCTTTCATGAACAGTGGAATGGAGAAAGAGAAAGAGATTAATAGAGTTAGACATAAAGCAGCAAAAAAGATAGTCAAGAAAGCAGTTGCTGTAGCCAAGAGCATGGCTTATAATAGGCAATACCAAAAACTGGAGACCAAAGAAGGCGAGAAGGAAGTCTTTAAACAGGTGAGAGCTAGGGAAAGAAGAATAAGAGATTTGGGTGTTATGAGGTTCATCAAAGATAAAAATGGTAAGGTGCTATCTGAGGATGCAGAAATTAAGGAGAGATGGCAAAGATACCTTTCCAAACTCCTCAATGGTGAAGTAATGGAAGATTTTTGAAGTAAGGAAATAGAGAGTAGTGAACAACGTCTTGATCCTTGCCTGTGTGAACCTATCAATAGGGATCAGGTTAAAGAGACCCTAAAGAAGATAACTAACGGGAAGGTAGAGAGACCAGACTATATACCGGTGGAAGTGTGGAAGTGTTTAGGTGAAGAAGGATTAGCATGACTAACAGAGCTTTTCAATGTTATTTTTAGAAATGCTAAGATTCCCAGAGAATGGAGGTTTAGTATAGTCATCCCATTGTATAAGAACAAAGGTGATATTCAGTATTGTAATAATTATAGGGGTATAAAGCTGTTCAGTCACTCTATGAAGTTATGGGAGAGAGTGATTGAGAGAAGGTTGCGCAAGGATATTTCCATGTTGGAGAACCAATTTGGTTAAATGCCTGCCAGGTCGACCGTAGATGTGATTTACCTCCTTAGAAGGATCATGGGATTATACAGAGATAGAAACGTACATCTTCATATGGTGTTTATTGACCTGGACAAAGCATATGATAGAGTTCCGCGTGAAGTGTTATGGAGGTACTTGGAAAAGAAAGGAGTGTCATCTATGTATATTCGAGTTATTAAGGATATGTACGAGGGAAGTAGGATGGGTGTCAGGACGCCACGAGGGGCCACCAATGACTTCTATGTTGGTATGGGCCTGCATCAGGATTCTGCTTTAAGCTATTTTCTTTTCACTCTAGTTGTGGATGAACTTACAAAAGGTATTCAAGATGAGGTACCATAGTGTATGTTATTCACAGATGACATTGTTCTTATTGATGAGACCAGAGAGGGAGTTAATGACAAATTGGAGTGATGGAGACATATATTGGAGTGCAGAGGCTTTAGAGTTAGTAGATCAAAAATGGAATACCTACATTATTGTTTCAATGGAAGGGTGGATGCGCGGGGGGGGGGGAGTCACCATTGATGGATTAACAATACCAAAGGTCAAGAGTTTAAGTATTTAGGCTCGATCATTCAACAAAATGGGGATATTGATGAAGATATTAACCATCGCATAAAAGTTGGTTGGCAAAAATGGAAGTATGCTTCAGGTGTGTTTTGTGATAAAAGAATGCTTGTAGGATTAAAAGGTAAAGTTTATCATATGGTAGTTAGACCTGCTGCACTGTATGGATTGGAGTGTTGGCCTATAAAAAAGATGCAAGTTCAAAGGTTGATGGTAGCAGAGATGAGGATGATTAGGTGGATGTGTGGTTATACAAGAATGGATAGAATTAGGAATGGATTAATTGGAGACGTAGTTAAAGTGGCTCCCATCGAATATAAGATAAGAGAAACAAGACTCCGATGGTTTGGCCATATGAAAAGAAGGAGTGTGGATGCTCCAGTGAGGAGATCTGAGGGGATTAACATCCCCGAAGGTAAAAGAGGGACAGAACGACCTAAGAAGAGTTTGGACGAGGTGATCAGAGAGGACTTAAAAGTTGTAGGGTTGACGGAGGACATGGCTCAGGATAGGAGACTTTGGCTCGATAGGATTAGGATCTTGGATCGCAGAAAGTTGGTCACCTGATTTGGTTGTCATTTTTTAGTTGTAGTAGGGTAACTTTAGATGTGGTTTTTTCGTGCCGTGTTTGCATACAGGTAGTACATATATTTGGGAAGAGACAACGCTTGTCTACCTCTCCTTATTAAGGTATAGTACCTTTCTCTACTATATTATACTTATGATGTACTTATGTTTACATAGTTATAGCCACCTGATTTATTTGTATTTTAGAATTCACTCCCTTCAGCGTGTCTGTAGTTTTTTCCATTAAATGTTTTCATAAAATCCTTCTCCTAGAAAATGTTTTCACAAAATCTTATTTTATGGGTCTTGTGGATTCAGCCTCTCTATATGGAGGGATGCCAGTAAAGGTAAGATTGCCTACATCTAGATTTCCCTAGACCCCGCGTAAGTAGGACTCATACTGGGAGGTGTTGGTATTGTTGTTGTTGTTGTTGTTGCTCTTCCCATCCAATTAGAAAACTCAGGTGATGCTTCTGTTTTCTCTTCGACTCCTACAACTACCTGAACTGTTATCAGACAACACCAGCGGCCACCAATGCCATTAGCACCAGCTTTCATATGGTTATTTTCATACACCTAGATGACTAAATCACTTCCCCTTCTCTCTAGCATCTTTATATGCATCAGTGTCATCCGTAGTTCAATCTTAGCTGTCCATGACAGGCCAGAATGAATGACCAAGAAGGAGAGGATGATCCGACCTTAAGGTCTATAACAACAAAGGGCAATGACGATTTTGTGCTAAGTATGCTTTTAGGGTTTTAATTATCAACTTAGTCTAGCATAATTGGGCTAGATTTGATGGTCTAATTAAGGATTTCATTCTTGAATCTCTTCTATCAGGTTTGTTGTTTTGGCTTTCAAATTCATGCAACCCGATTTAATTTTTGCTAATATTAAGAAGTGCATTATGATTTTGTGCTTGTAATTGATCGAATTTTGGTTTGGATTTCCCTTGATGTTATTTTCCTACCCCCCTGTTTTCTATTATATTCTTCTGCTTGCTTTCAATTCTGCCACAACTATGGTCCAAGCATGGCAATTTTTGCGATTAATGGACAAGTGCAGCATGGGTTTAACTCTCGAATAAGTTAAGAAACATCCTTAGTTTAGCTCTTTTTCTCTTTTCCTTGTTTCATTCGTTGCATTTGACTGAGTGGTTGGTCTTGATTTGTGAGGTTGGGTTGAGCTTTCATCAGCAAGGATGTTCCAAATCTCTATCTCCCTTGCTCTCTTTCAATAAATTTGTTTATAACGTCTTCCTCGGTTATGTTTTAATTAGTCTGATTTGAGCATAGAGGAGCAAAAGCAGCTTACGTATTGGTTTCATTTTGGCAGATTTCTTAGGGTATGTTCTTTTCGTAAGGAAATATGGGTTGGAAAATTGAGGAAATTGGTTGAGATTGGTTGAAGTAAGTTGATGTGAATATTTTTTTTTTATTGAAGTGGTTTGAAATAGGTTAAAATGGGTTGAAGTGGGTTGAATTTTTTTGTATGATGGGTAGAAGTTGGTTAAAATAGTGAGAAGCGGGTATTTTTTTATTAAAGTTGGTGAAGTGGGTTGAAGTTAATAAATTGAGATTTACTAATGAAAAGAATAACGCTTTACTATGCCAATTGAAGCAGATTCAATAAAGGTTAAAAGAATCTTATTAATTTTTGAACTTTAGAAGTAACTTTTATCTTTTCAATTTCTATTTGACTCGTGCATTTTCTATTAGTTGCACTATTCTAGCAATTGCTTATGCTTATTGTTTTCAATTGATCGAAGGCTTTAACTATTTCTATGGGTTGTTTATTTTTTATTTTTAACTTTGCATTCATTTTCTCTACCCTTCTCTTATTTTCTTATATTATTGTGAACATTGTTGGTTTGAATCTGTGGTTACCATATGATTTGGATATGCTTGTTTAGTCTTAGGCTAGTTTATCAAATTAGTAGACAACATCAGGGCTTCTATGAAGTCATTTACTATGGGTTAGTTACTATCATGCTTGTTAAATGCTTAATTTTTCCTATTTAGTACTCCTAGGGGTGTTTTAATCCATCCCTCAGGAGATAATCCTCAAATGCTACATTCAAAGCTATGTGCTTGCAGCTAATGTTTTACTTTGAAAATCACGTGCAGAAATCATATTTCCAATAAAGCAAGTTTGAGATCAGCAGCAGATTATTTTCTGCTCAAAAAGCCACCCAAACTCAAACCATCAAAGAAGTTCAAATGGAATTTTCTCAGTTTGATTTTGTAAGCTTGATTACTCATTATTAAATGTTTCATTTAGGATCTATTATTTTTCGGGGTCATTAATATGTTAACTTTGATTCATGAATTTACCTGGAAACGGATGACCTGTGAGAAGGACGGAAGAAAGACAAAAGAGGGATTGAGGCTTCCCAACATTTGTTTCCCTTTTCCACCCACAACTCACCCTCTTGCTGGGTAGAAGGCAATGTGTCGAGTTTCTTACAGTGATGATTCTTGTGAAATGTGGTAGGATGGAATGGTGCTATAACTTTGTAATTGGAAACACATTTTTAAAGGAAATGTACAAACCTATGATTCTATAGAAAATACTCAATTTCTTTAATTAATCAGATCCTTCAGACTGAAGGGACAATTGAGGGATGTAGAATTTTGTTTTCAAGAATAGGATGGGCTTTTTTTATGGGATCATAATTTTTGAGATTCTTAAGTGGGGATTTAAATAATTGACTCCATGGTTGAACCATAAGGATGGATTTTGAGGTGAAAGTATGATCTAATGGATGGTGGAAAGCCACCATTAGATTGCTCATTTTTCAGATGAGCCTCTATTAGAAGTGAATGTTGTAATTTATATTTTTTAATTCCATGTAATAGATATTTTTCATGAATCAGTCTTCTTTAGCTAGATATCTAACAAGAGGAATATTTTTGGAGACCACTTATTAGCAATCCATCTGGAAAAGAATTGGAAAACAATAAATTTTGGTGGTCAATGTATTATGAACAAATTCTTTTACTTTATGATTAAGAATAGAAGTATGAAACACATAATCATGGAGGATTAGACAAGAGCATGCCAAAGAAGACAAGAATTAGAAAAAGCAATCAATAAGATGATTCTCTGTAGTTTATGGCCCTTAGGACATACACCAATCCGACTAAAGTGGCCAAGCAATGATTCTTCGATTCCTTCCCCCTCATGTTAGGGAAGATGGGGATAGTCCTTTTCGAAATAGAAATCCTTTTGTAAAAGTTTTGGGCGAAGAGTTTGTTAGAGTTTCGTTACTACCAAGTTTTGAGAAAAGTTTCATATGAGGGAAGAGTGACATAGAGTTTTCTCTAGGTGAATGTGTAAAAGAAAACAAAAGGATATAGTTTTTGCTAAATGTTAAGAATGCATGAAAATGAGGGCATGCCCTTTTTATAAGTTTAGTGTGGTCACCATGCTAAGCATGACATATTTCAAGAATAATAATCGAATTAAATTATTCGTCAATATTGTAAAATGAGGTTGATTTGGGTTTATTAGCATGTAATCAACTAAATTAGACTTAATTAGCTTGATTTCAACAATCACTTATAAAACCACTCGTGATTTTAGGAGTATAGCACAAGGCATGACCCAACAATGGCAGGCAGGTTTCAAAAGTTTACCACTGGGTCCCAAAGGTAGTTCCAATCACACTGTCAGTCCTTGCTTCTATTTTAAGAGGATTTCTTGTGAGAGTTCTATTATGGGGCAATGCGCCACCCTACTAGTTACAATCTCAGTCACTCATGTTGAAGGTCTACGATTCAAGACCCTAAGCAAGCAATTTATGCAAGTTTAAGCTTTTTACCTTCTTTGCAATTATATTTGAAACTTGGGGTTTTTAATGCTTTTAAATCTCTGCAGAAATTTTTATGCTCCAACAAAACATTTTATTTGCAGACTAATTATTAAGAATTCAAGTATTTGTATTGTTGCCCCCTCTGAGAGTTAGGTAATTGTCAACATCAAACGGTAATGCACTAGACAAAAAATGGTGTGGTCAATCTAGAATCTCGCAGAAACCAATTTGGTTCTTACAACTCCATGAAGAAAAATTAAGGGCGAATTAGGTGCTTGGGTGCAAGAAGGAGACAGGATACAAAAGTAGTGTGTGCTAATTCAACAGTGATGACATCTCTTTCTCAGGTCATTTCACTCCAAGGGCTAGGCTTGAGGGGCTTAAAAAATGGTCATCTAAAAGAAGAATTCCTAACCTTCCCAATGAATCTTGTTGGTACTTATTTAGGCAAGTATTTTGGCAGATATGACCATTTAAATTCTTGAGTCATGTGAGTTAAAAGCGACAACCAAGGTGTCACTATCACCTTTGCACTAGTTTGCTATATTGTCTCTCATGTGTATTTTGGATGCTTTTCCTTGCTTAAAGATATCAGTTACAACTAGCATAAGGCTCTTATATATAAAGCAGTTCCTGAGGTTGTATTCTATAGCTTGCAATTTTGAATGAAAATCAACTGAGGTTTTAGTTAATGGTAAGGGTGGATTGTCTTAGATCTTAAATGTACCAGTGTTGTATCTATAAGCTAGTTCCTTAGAATAGTGATCTCTTAGCTGGTCAAACATATATGCATCAAGCCCCTTGGCTCTAACTCTGTTTTCTCCAAGGCTAGATTTATTTCAGATAGTTGAGTTCATATCTTTCTCAAATTTATTTTTTGTACTTTACACTCTTTTGTTTTGTTCTTTACAACTTAAAAATCTAAAATATTTTGTTGAAGATTGTTAGAATGTATAAGATTTTGATGATAACAAATCCAAGTGTTATAGTAGTTGTTGTTGTTCCAAACAGGCTTTACCAACAGGGTCTTACTGCTGCTTTTCAATATATTAAAACTGTTTGACTAATGGTTTATCAAGAACAGGTACTCAAGTCAGCGATGTAAGAACAACCATGAGGAACAGGCTCTGTAAGGTGTTTGAAACATGTCCTATGAAGTGTTTGCAGCAGATTCGTCTTTCTACAAGATGACTAGTGGTTACAACAAGATGTCTTGATTTAATTTGGTTTTATATTTTTAGACTCTTGTTATTATGCCAATTAGAAAGTCTTAACTTACCACTTACTTGAAACGGTTTTGCCATTTCGGAAAATATTTCAGATCACCCTTCGAAACAATTCTGGAAACAGGATGATCAGGGTATTTCCAGAATAAGCTGCGAAAAACTGTTTTACACGATTTTTATCTTTTGGATTTTGAGCAGCTTCTTCAAAGATTCGCAAGAAAGATTTTTTATGGAGTATCTTACCCCTTATCCTAAGAAACGGCTATTAAAATCTAAGGGGATTTGCAAAATCTTTTTGAATAAAAAGAATATCCAATTTTTGGCAAGTGGATAAGGTTGTTGAGAAAAACATGGGCTAGTTGTTGAGAATCACCGCCTTATGCACACAGTTAAGGAAGTGTTTCTAGCACATGTTATCTCATCTCTTGCAGCTAAAGGATTCTATATTCTCTAAGATTTTAGTTTCCAAAAATTTGAGGAATTGTTTTTTCCAAGCACTATATAAAGTCGCTTCTTAGAACGATAGAAGCATCGGTTTTCAAAAAGAAAAATTCAGTGTTCATGAGCTTAAAAGTTTGAAAAGAAAACCGTGTCTAGTGAGTGAGTTATTTGAGCTTTCAAAGTTGGCATACTAGGACTTCATTGTACCCTATATTAGCTTAGTTGAGAAGCATTGTAATAGGGTGTTTTTCTTTATACTCTTCTTTCACAAAAGTGAGTTGAGTGTGTGTCCAAATCAAGGGGATTTTGGATGTGGGGTAACCTGACTTAGGGAAGACGGTTACATGTGTTACAAGTTGTAACAAGGTATGTTACTATTGTAACGTGATTAGCCCATTTAGTGAAGTGTTTAAATCCTACACGAGGTAGATCGTGGTTTTTTACCTCAGTTGGGCTAGAGGTGTTTCCACGTAAAAATCCTGTGTCCATTATTTCCATATTCAATTTTGTTGGATTTTCGCTTCTGCTTATCTTAGGAACAACCTGTGTGAACAGGGTCTAAGACTGTTTGCCAGCAACTTGCGAAAATCGGACATCATAATTTACCCCCCCTCTTGTGGTTGTGTACTCTCTAAATCAACAAGTGGTATCAGAGAAGGTTCTCCTTTGAAAGGCTAACACCTTGAGAGATCCTTGAAGATGAGTACCCCACAAGGCATGCTTGAAGGTCAATCCATAACTCGACCATCATACTTCAATGGCCAACACTATGGTTGGTGGAAGAATAGGATGGAAAACTACATCCAAGCCAAGGACTATGAGTTGTGGATGCTCATCAAGAATGGACCACTCATCCCAAAGAAAATAACTGAAGTTGGAAAGTCAATCCCCAAGGAGCCTAAAGAATTCAATACTAAAGATTACAAAATGATGGAGAAGAATGCCAAAGCCAAGAAACTTCTATATTTTGGCCTAGGCCCTGATGAATATACTCACATATCTGAATGTGAGTCGGCCAAACAAATCTGGGATGCTTTGCAAGGAGCTCACGAAGGGACCAATCAAGTAAAGCAATCCCGGATTGAATTGCTTATGAGAAAATATGAGCTGTTTGAGATGGATGATCGTGAAAGTGTGATGGACATGTACACTTGCTTCACTCACATAACGAATGAGCTAAAATCCTTGGGAAAATCCTTCACCACCGAAGAATTGGTGAGGAAGATCCTAAGAATTTTACCTCATTCTTGGGAAGCGAAAGTAATGGCCATCCAAGAAGCTAAAGACATGAACAAGATCACCCTAGATGAGCTGATTGGCAACCTCCGAACATATCAACTTAGGAAAAATTCTCAACAAAAAGATGAGACAAAGAGAGATCGAGGTCTTGCACTAAAGGCCTTAGAAGATGATTCTGATTCTGATGAGGAGGAGATTGCCATGATCACTCAAAAGTTCAAGAAGTTCTTCAAGAAAGTCAAAGAAAATAGCGAAAGGAAGGACTTCAGCAAGGCCAAGAACACCTCTCGGGAACAGTTCTCTGGGTGTTTCAAGTGTAGCAAACTGGACCACATTGTGAGAAACTGCCCACTGCACAAGGAAGAACAAGAACCCGAACACCCTAGAAAACAGGGGAGGAAACAGGGTGTAAGCAGCTCAGCGAAAAGGTTCTCAAAAGCTATGCTCGCGGCCTGGGGAGACTCAAGCGAGGATGAGGAAGGGTCTGAAGCTGGGGAAGCTGATGTAGCACTCATGGCAAGAAGTGACACTGATTCAGATGATGGATCAACAGACAATCTGACTCAACTCAAGAACAAGGTATGGGGTCTAAATAAATCAACTCTTGAGGAATTAGTGTACACTATAATGGATATATGTGCTGAATTAAAAAGGGATGTTCGAGATCTAGAACTTGAAAATGAAACCCTTAAATTAGAAAAACTTGAAGTTGACAAAGAAACTCTTGACTTGCATGAAAACATCAATGTGCTTAAAGAAACTCTACTCATGAAAGAAGAGACTTGTTCCACTAAATTGACTGAGCTGGAAAAAGAATCCCTTGACTTAAAAGGTAAGGTCGAGTCCTTGCTTGTAGAAAATAAAAACTTGCTTGAGAAAATGAAACAAATGGAATCAGACCTTGCCACAAACAAGCTCTGGAACAGGTCCTCACAAGCACTTGAATGGTTAAACACCCATCATAGTCGAAATAGAAGAGGACTAGGTTTTGTGCCTAAGATGACCTACCCAGTGAATAGAAAATATGTAGGATTATCTGAGAATATTGTATGTTATCACTGTGGTAAAACGGGTCATTACCGTTATACTTGTCCCCCAAGAAAGTATGCCATTAAAAGGAACTCAGTGTATGTAAAACAAATATGGGTTAGAAAAGATGAGATTTGTACCTCTAAAGGAATGGGACCCAAGTGGATCTGGGTTCCCAAAACTAACCCTTGATTTGTTTTGCAGTTTGAAGTGAGAGAGAACAACCCAGCAAACAATCCAGCAAACAGTGCAGGGAACAATCTAGGGAACAAGCAGTTGTGGTATGTTGACAGTGGGTGTTCGAGGCGTATGACTGGTGAAAGATCCAATTTTCTCTCACTTACAGCTTCAAAAGGTGGGAGTGTGGCATTTGGAAACGGCAAATCCGGGACAATTGTCGGCATAGGTAAGATAGGTGAGTCACTCTCCCATTCAGTTGATAATGTTTATTTTGTAGATGGATTAAAACACAACTTGCTAAGTGTGTCCCAACTGTGCGACAAAGACAACCTAGTAGTGTTCTCACCAACACGTTGCTTGGTTGTGAATATGAACACAGGAGATGTTGTGTTGAGGGGGAAGCGACACAAGAATGTTTATAAAGTGTGTATCTCCACTCTTCCCCAAAATAATTTGACTTGTTTGAGTGCCCTAAATGATGATGTTATGCTTTGGCACAAAAGGCTAGGTCATGCAAGCCACTCACTTTTGAGCAAACTTGTAACCAAAGACTTAGTGGTAGGCTTACCTTCCATCAAATTCAATGATGACAAGGTATGTGATGCATGTGCCAAAGGCAAACAAGTCAAAAATTCATTTAAATCTAAAAAGTGTGTAAGCACTACTCGACCTCTTGAATTGATTCATATGGATTTATGTGGTCCAATGAGGATCATGAGACAAGGTGGCAAGAGGTACGTGCTTGTGATAGTGGATGACTACTCTCGTTTCACTTGGACTTTGTTTTTGGCTTCTAAAGATGAAACCTTTGAAAAATTTCTTGCTTTCATTAAAAAGATTGAAAAGAGAGTAGGACATTCCTTGGTATGCTTAAGGTCTGACCATGGGACAGAATTTGAAAATTCAAGCTTCACTGATTATTGTAATGAGCATGGTGTTGATCATAATTTTTCAGCTCCAAGAACACCCCAATAGAACGGGGTGGTAGAATGTAAAAATCGCACTCTAGAGGATATGACTAGAACAATGCTTGTTGCTAGTGGTCTTCCTAGAAACTTTTGGGCTGAAGCTTTGAATACATCATGTTACATTATAAATAGATGCATGATTAGAGCTATTCTTAACAAAACTCCTTATGAACTTTTCAAGGGAAGAAAACCTAATATTATGCATTTGAGAGTTTTTAGTTGTAAATGTTTTGTGCATAATAATGGAAAGGATGCCTTAGGGAAATTTGATCCAAGGAGTGATGAAGCAATATTCCTTGGTTACTCCTCGCATAGTAAGGCATACAAAGTGTTTAATAAGAGAACCGTGTGTGTTGAGGAAAGTGTACATGTGCTTTTTGATGAAACTAACTCTCTAAGCGACAATGATGCACAGGAAGAAGACTTCGAACTAGGTCTTATTAGAAAAGACGTGCTGCTTCAAGGTGAATAAGGTAAGGATCAATCGGAGGGATCAAGACCTGAGGCTGTTCTTCAGGAAGGTAAGCAAGGTGTGAACCAAACAGGGGGAAACAGGGTGGAACCCTGTTTGGGACAACACCAGCCGAATCCTTCAGGGATAAATCCAGGAACAAGCTCCCAAACAGGCTCGAGAACAGGTTTTGAAACTGTTTCACCGAGTATTCCAGCTAGGATGGAGAGCGAGTCTGTGAACCCACTTTCACCACGATCATGGAAATACCAAAGTTCACATCCTCTTGATCAAATTTTGTCTGATATTAATGCAGGAGTTTAAACTAGATCTAGACTCAAAAATTTCTGTGTTTTCTATGCTTTTCTCTCAAAAATTGAGCCTAAGAATATTAATGAAGCCCTTGCAGATTCAGATTAGGTCACAGCCATGCAAGAAGAACTCCATCAGTTCGAAAGGAACAAGGTATGGCAACTTATGCCACGGCCAGAGGATAGAACAATCATTGGAACCAAGTGGGTGTTCCGTAACAAGCGGGATGAGTGCGGAACAGTCACTAAAAACAAGGTCCGGCTGGTGGTTCAAGGCTACAACCAAGAAGAGGGAATTGATCATGAAAAAACCTTTGCACCTGTTGCAAGGATGGAGGCTATTCGAATCTTGATAGCATTTGCAGCCCACATGGAGATCAAGTTGTATCAAATAGATGTCAAAAGTGCGTTTCTAAATGGATACCTCAAAGAAGAAGTGTATGTCAAACAACCCCCCGGTTTTGAAAGTGATGAATTTCCTAACCATGTTTTCAAACTTGACAAAGCACTTTATGGTTTGAAACAAGCCCCTAGAGCTTGGTATGAGCGGCTGTCAAGTTTTTTATTGGAAAATGACTTTACCTTGTTTCTAAAATCTAAGGGGGGACATTTGTTGATTGTCCAAGTATATGTCGATGACATCATATTTGGTGCAACTCATCATGATTTGTGCAATGATTTTTCAAAAATGATGAGGAGTGAGTTTGAAATGAGCATGATGGGTGAGCTTAATTTCTTTCTAGGCTTGCAAATCAAGCAAACTTCAAACGGCACCATGATCCATCAACAAAAGTATATCAAAGAGTTACTTAAGCGTTTTAAGATGGAGTCGGCCAAGCCCATTGATACTCCCATATCTCCCTCAACCAGGTTGTTAATGGATGATGGTAGTCCCTCAGTTGAGGAGAAATCCTATAGGGGCATGATAGGGTCATTCCTATACCTGACGGCTAGTAAACCTGACATTGTTTTCAGTGTTGGTCTATGTGCACGTTTTCAGTCTAACCCTAAAGAAACTCATCTTAAGGCTGTAAAAAGGATTTTAAGATACTTAAAACATACACCTGATCTAGCCTTATGGTATCCTAGAGGTTGCAACTTTGATCTTGTTGGGCATGCTGATGCTGATTATGCAGGTTTCTTGGTTGATAGAAAAAGCACCTCAGGTATGACTCACTTTCTTGGACCTTGTTTGGTATCTTGGGCAACCAAGAAACAACTCTCTGTTGCCATGTCCACATCAGAAGCTGAGTATGTGACAGCTGCATCTTGTTGTGCTCAGTTATTATGGATAAGACAACAACTCAAGGACTTTTGTGTTGACACAGGATGCATTCCTATTTATTGTGACAATACAAGTGCAATTAACATTGCCAAAAATCCATGTCAACACAAAAGAACAAAACATATTGACATTCGACATCATTTTCTAAGAGACAATGTTGAAAAAGGAGTGATCTCAATGAATTTTTGTGCCACTGAAAATCAAATTGCTGATATATTCACAAAAGCATTAGGTAGAGAACAATTTGAAAGGAATAGACTCGAACTAGGCTTAATTAGAACAACCTGACCAACCTGTTCTCTCGCCCTGTTTGTAAAATTTAAAAGTTACGGGTACAACATGTTAAATTTTTGTTTGCAATCAACTTCTATGTTATGTTTAGCATATGTGAGGTTTACAACTTGCTGACACTCGTTGAGGTCTAATGAGATTGCCCTTATTGTCCCATGTTACCGAGCAAGTAACCTCAAGAACAAGCACCAGAAACAGGTACGCCTCTTGTTTGTCAAATGTGTGCAACAAATTGAGAATTGCCTAACATCTTCCCGAGGCGTGCGTGACCTAATTTAATGCTAAAGCCCGTTGCAAAACGGGCAAAATCTTTAAAAGATTTTGCACGCTTCTCTTTCTTCAAAATCTTTTAAAGATTTCGCATGTCTCTCTCTTTAAAGCTCTCTTGCTCAATCTCTCACCTCCACCGAAACTCTCTTGCTCTGAAACTCAGTTCAAGAAACCCTAATCTCTCTCCTTCCTCTGAAAAATGGCGCCTCCCATTAGCTCTGAGAGCTCCTCGACCTTGACTCAGGGCAACCAGACACAGAGCACAGCCTTGCAAACGGCCACAACCCTGTTTGCGCCTACACAATTTCTGACGGCCCTCATGAAATGTAAAACTACTGAACCTTCTCGACCCATTGTCTATAAACCTTTTTGGTTTTTGAAAAGCATCGACCTTAGAACAGTGAATCTGAAATTGGAAGACATCCCTTACAAATTTGGGTGGGAATTGATTTTGTTTGGAGAAACAAGGGCATGTAAACCCCAAGAACCTGTTGGGGCATCTGAAAGAGAAATTGGGCCTTTAGATGAAATCTTTCTGTTCGATCATGGACTAGATGACATCAATTCATTCGGGCTGTTTCCAGAGCAGGAAACAGGGGCCGAAACAGGGCCTGAAGTTTTTAGGGATGACCTAGGGGAGGATTTGTCAAAAGAAGAAGGGGGAAGTAGTGGTCAAATGGAGGAGTCTCCTGTGAAGCCTGAACAAGCCACACCGGTACCACCAACCGGTGAGAAATGTAAACGATACAAAATTGTGGCTAGGCATACTAGAATGCCAAGAACACGACCACCATCAAGGCCTCAAAGCGGCCAGACTGAAGAACCCTCAAAAAGTGAAACCCCTGTCAAACCAAAGCCACAAATCCCCTCTTCGGCCAAACCCATAACCAGGCCAACTCAAAAATCAGCCCGAATTGCTTTCCACTCCACACCTCGTCCTGCCAAACAGTCATCCCCTGTTGTTGAGGAAATTGATTCCTCCTCTGAGCCTTCATCAGATAGCGACACTGAGAACACCACCTTCAAACAGGGCACTCCCGTGTTCTCAGAGTCCTCAGAGGATAAGCCTCTGCCTGCACCAAAATCGACCTCCACTTTACCCTCCAAACCATCACCCCTCAAAACTCCCAAGAGAAAAGCCTCTCTCAAACACGCCTCCACCCAAGACCCTCCTACTGAGCCCCAACCTAAAAGAGTCAAGAAGTCTACCCCGTCCGCAATCTCAGCCAAACTGACCAAACTGCTTCAGAGACGGGTAGTCAGGGGCAAAATTATCAAGGTAAAATATTTTGAGGAACAGGGTCTGGGGGTGTTTCTGCACAAGCTGCGTGCACAGGGGTGGTATGAGCTGTTTACAAACACCCAGCCGGGTGTTCTGTACATGAGTTGGCAGAGTTCTATGCCAACTGCACTGTCATCGAAGGAGTGGTGACAAGTATTGTTAGTGGGAAGCAGCTTCGCTTTGATGCGAAGACATTAGGGGAAACTCTGGGGATTCCCTCCACGGGCTTTGATATATATGTGAGGAAAGACAAGACTATTCTAGCGACAGCCAGGCTGCTGAAGCTCTCCTAGAAATTTAGCCAGCAACCAAGCCTGCAAACACCCAAGTCAGTAAAGAAAGGGGACATGACAACGCTCCATCAATTGATATTTTGGTTTATTATCAAGAATGTCATTCCTCGGATCCAGGGTCGCAATCTTGCTGATGCCATGGATCAATGTTTGATGGATCTGATGGACAAGGAAGAGCAAATCAACCTTCCTGCCATCATGATTCGCCACATAGCAAGAATTGCAAACACCTCCGGGGAACATGATCGGGGATACGGCTTCTTCCTGACTAGTGTGTTTGAGCACTTTGGGGTGACTCTGCAGAGGAAGGTGGGTGCTCAGTTCATTGATGAGATTGGGAGTAACACCCTTATGGGATGTGGATACACTTTGGTTGAGGGGTCTGCCTCAGAACAGGGGACCAGAACACCCTGTCCTCCTGTTTCTGGCAGTTCCTCAGTCAAGCTTGAGGCTACTTTGGAAGAAAACTCTCGACTCAGTGCTGAGCTTACTGCGGTAAAGGCTGCCCTGGATGAGGAAAAGACTCTCAATGCAAAACGCCATGAAGATATCCTCGCCCTTCTCTCTTCCCTCTCAGCAAAATTTTCCCCTCCTGCTCTCTGATCACCCCCCATCTGTTGTTCTCATAGCCTGTTCTCACTTCTCTTGGTTATCCTCTCTTGCCAGTTTGTACTTTCTGTTGCACTTGTTTGGTGAATGATAGGTTATCTTGTTTTTTGATTGGCTTTGCCTTGCTTGCTTTCTGTTGTGAATTGCTTGTGTGTGACTAGGATGGCCAATCTCATTACCGTACCAACGCACTTGAGTGTATCGCCTGTTGACTTTCCTCCATTACCTAAGTGGTGGTGATAGCAAACACCCTATGTTTGACTATTCGCCCCTACTTTTTAATGATGCCAAAAGGGGGAAGATAGGAAGACCAATATTGTTTTAGTTTTGCCATAGACGAGTTAAATTTCTTACACTTTTTCGATACTGACTGCTTCATGGGAATTGTCGTCCTGTAAATAATTGGCACTAATCACTTCAATTGTCCTTGAAAGTCAATATGGTCACTTGGTTTGTCATCATCAAAAAGGGGGAATTTGTTAGAATGTCTAAGGTTTTGATGATAACAAATCCAAGTGTTGTAGTTGTTGTTGTTGTTCCAAACAGGCTTTACCAACAGGGTCTTACTGCTGTTTTTCAATATATTAAAACCGCTTGACTAATGGTTTATCAAGAACAGGTACTCAAGTCAGCAATGTAAGAACAACCATGAGGAATAGGCTCTGTAAGGTGTTTGAAACATGTCTTATGAAGTGTTTGCAGCAGATTCGTCTTTCTACAAGATGACTAGTGGTTACAACAAGATGTCTTGATTTAATTTGGTTTTATATTTTTAGACTCTTGTTAATATGCCAATCAGAAAGTCTTAACTTACCACTTACTTGAAACGGTTTTGCTTTTTTGGAAAATATTTCGGATCACCCTTCGAAACAATTCTGGAAACAGGACGCTCAGGGTGTTTCCAGAATAAGCTGCGAAAAACTGTTTTGCACGATTTTTATCTTTTGAATTTTGAGCAGCTTCTTCAAGGATTTGCAAGAAAGATTTTTATGGAGTATCTTACCCCTTATCCTAAAAACGGTTATTAAAATCTAAGGGGATTTGCAAAATCTTTTTGAATAAAAAGAATATCTAATTTTTGGCAAGTGGATAAGGTTGTTGAGAAAAACATGGGCTAGTTGCTGAGAATCACCGCCTTATGCACACGGTTAAGGAAGTGTTTCCAGCACATGTTATCTCATCTCTTGCAGCTAAAAGATTCTATATTCTCTCGGATTTTAGTTTCCAAAAATTTGAGGAATTGTTTTTTCCAAGCACTATATAAAGTCGCTTCTTAGAACGATAGAAGCATCGGTTTTCAAAAAGAAAAATTCAGTGTTCATGAGCTTAAAAGTTTGAAAAGAAAACCGTGTCTAGTGAGTGAGTTATTTGAGCTTTCAAAGTTGGCATACTAGGACTTCATTGTACCCTATATTAGCTTAGTTGAGAAGCATTGTAATAGGGTGTTTTTCTTTATACTCTTCTTTCACAAAAGTGAGTTGAGTGTGTGTCCAAATCAAGGGGATTTTGGACGTGGGGTAACCTGTCTTAGGGAAGACGGTTACGTGTGTTGCAATTTGTAACAAGGTGTGTTACTATTGTAACGTGATTAGCCCGTTTAGTGAAGTGTTTAAATCCTACACGAGGTAGGTCGTGGTTTTTTACCTCAGTTGGGCTAGAGGTGTTTCCACGTAAAAATCCTATGTCCATTATTTCCGCATTCAATTTTGTTGGATTTTCGCTTCTGCTTATCTCAGGAACAACCTGTGCGAACAGGGTCTAAGACTGTTTGCCAGCAACTTGCGAAAATCGGACACTACAATTCACCTCCCTCTTGTGGTTGTGTACTCTCTAAATCAACAAAGATCAAACCACCAAGCCCAAATCAAATTGTCGCTCTAGAACCATGCTTTAGTTAACTTGGAGACTCCTTTATTCCTCTATCATTTTGTATTAGAGCTTTGGCTACTCTCAATGGCCTTGTACTTAGCCTAAGCAAATCCCTTTGAACCAAACCCAAGTCAACCCACAAAGATCCAATATGCCTTTTCTCTTACAATAGAGGGAAATATGAACCTGGCTCCCTTAAGGCAAAGACAAAACAATGGGATCTCAACCCATGCTTCCTAATTCTTGATAAGGCAGAGGAAGTTGGGAAGCCATTGTTCCTGAATGAAGAACACCAAGAAGATGATGAAACGGATTGCAACCTACCCTTAGGATTTAATAAGGGTTTAGTGCACTCGAGTCAGCTATGATTCATTAAATATCTTATAAGAAAGAACTCCAGCGCCCTCCCTACAAGCTGATAAGTTTTTGTATGGATGCAATTGAGATTATAAAGAAGAATGTGATTTATGGTTATTCTCTAGGCCTGAGGGCAAGCCTTTTCTAACGAGGGGAGTGTGACACACACACACACACAGATATATATATATATATATATATATATATATATATATATATATATATATATATATTATATATATATATATATATATATATATATATATATATATATATATATATATATATATATGTATACATACATACATACATATATATATATATATATATATATATATATATATATATGTATATGTATATATATATATATATATGTAAAGCGCCTTTTTGTCTTTCATATTGGGTACCTCAGAGGAAAACTTAACTCTCCTGTGTTCATCCAAGCCAATTTTTGCTTCCTATCTTTGCATTTCATGGCTAAAGGCATAAAATAGAATTCGGTTTGAAGATTAAGAAGCCAAATATTATTTAAGGATCCCTCAAGGGTTCACTGGCTTAAAATACGTCACACTAACGCCAAAATGCGCTAAGGAATTCCAGGAAATGAACACCATAATTCTATCTAGATAGTCTAACATTTGGTCCATCTGTCCCCAATTGCTTAAACCCTTGGCAATTTGGAGGCGGCTTAAAAAGTCTAAGCTTAAGTTTCGAAAGGTATCTTCCCAGTAAAGCAAGTTTGAGGTGAATAAGACTTCGTTTGGCCCCTTTAAAACCAACTGAAAGTAAAATTGTCCATGTAGCTTAAATGGGTTTATTTTAATCCAATTTTGTTAGCTTGGCTTAAACCCCATTTAAGGGCAATAGTTTTACTTTTTAGAATCCTACATTTTCTAACTTTGAGTCCATGAGGAATAATGAAAGACTACATAAGCCATTTGGATGCAGAAAGTAGACAAAACTCAAAAGTAGTACCCTACTAATTGAATAGGCACTATTCCACTTTTTCTGACAATTCCTCTCTAACAACTAGATAACTCATATGACATTTTAACCCAGAAGTAGTTTGTGATGGGTGGAGTAACTCTATAACCTAATAAGCATGCTCAAGACATTATGTGCATATTATCAATATTTGATAACATGTTTTTTAATTTATAGACTACAAATGCTTGCTCATTTGTAGACAACTAAAAAGGCTCGCACATGGGATGATCCTATATGGGATATGATAACAAACTATGATTAAGTAATCTACTATAATGCCATGTTTAGTTTTATAGAGAAGTATGCTGTCCTAAAGAGAGTAGAATAGATTTTCCTTCAGGCGTAGGTATGTTATGAGAAGAAAAAAATATAGTTTTTGTAGGCGGTGAGAGTGTTTTTAAATTGATGGGTGCATGCTTCTACTTAGAAGGCGAATAAGGTGACTTTGCCTAGCTAGAAATATTTCAACATTTTTTTGTGAAATAACTATTATTCTCAAATATTGTAAAATAGCATTTGCGAGTAATGAGTTAAATCAAAAACCTAAATTAACTCGATTGTAGTACTTAGCAATATAATCACGTGTGAATTTAGGAGTTGCATGTAAGGCAAGACAAAGGGGCCTGCTATGGAACCCAGTGGCAATTTAGATCATGCCATGAGTCCTTGCTTATGCTATTAGAAAATTATTTATGAGAGCTATATCCCGAGGAAATGCACTATGCCACTAGCTATAGTCTCATTCTCCTACTCAAGGTCATATGTTCAATCCTGCATGCTAACAAATTGCCCAAAACCTAAGCTTTTTTGCCTTTTTGCTATTACTCTTGAAACATTTAGGTTGTAAAAGTTACTAAAACTTTTAAGGAATTTTTATATACAAAGAAAATATTTTATTTGTGGATTGATTATTAGGAATCAAAGTATTTGTGTTACATTACCCTCAGTGGGTTAGGTGATTGTCATCACAGTGTAATCATGCACAGGACATGCAATCGTGCAATTGATATGAATCTCACAGGCAATAATTTAGTGCTTAAATATGTTATTGAAGGAAAGGAGAGTAACCAATAACGACTACTCCTAGTGTGGGTCCCAATTGTGCAAGGGTCGGGGAGATCCACATATAGTTAGCCTTACCTATGCGAGCATCACTACTTTTAGAGAGACCGATTTAAAGAAACCCACTAAATAATTTTGGAAAACTATTCTTCATAGAGTTGGAATTCTTTTGACACACAATAGGTAGCAAAAACACGCGTGGTACACTATATAACACTAGGTTAGATAATAACAACTCATGCTAAGATTGAAATAATTCTAGTGTACAAAAGTATAGCAGATGTATGATATGTAATGGCCAAAACCACGAATCTGTACTTCCTTTGCACTCAATGTATAATAAATGGGCAAGAGACAACCTGTCTAGCATATGTAACTTTAATTCCAGACCTCAGACTCTAAATTGATTCATGTCCTCTGTTAATCATAAGTTGCTCAAATAATGTCAAATCACTTCTATCCAAAGCTTCTTAAGTCTGCCTTGACCTCTTTTGCTCTTCGGAAGATTAATACTTCCATCGATTTATACTTTTCCTCTCTATATGACCAGCCATTCTAGCCTCTCTCATCTTATCCTCGCTCAGTGCCATTGGTGTGGACTTCAGTATTTTTAAAAAGTCAACTTACTTACAAGTGCACAAGATGATTGTAGCAAAGCAAATATTCCGGGGTCATGTCCCACGGAGAACGATAATAAAATAAACTCCAAATTATGCAGTAAGAAGAGACAATAATATTAACCCTAACAGAAGTTAGTAAAGTTAATAAAGTAAATCAATGATCCATGTCGGTTCTAGATAAACAACATAGCCATTGCAATTAGACTAGCCTATTTCAATTGATGGTATATTGAAGCCCTTATAATCAAACTCTAATGTTTTTGTTGCACTAGGTTAACATAATCAAAGATCAAACTCTCTAATTAGGCTCATAAATGAGATGAAAGAAATGGGAAGTAGCCAAAATAGCTTATTTTCTTCTAATTCTCCCAACCTAAGTGACTTTACCTAGTACAAGCTTCTCTCTATGAATGATGAATAAGAGGATTAGAAGAATGGAATGAATAATTGATCCCCTTGTTGTTGCCCTTGTCTTGCTATTTATAGTAGATTGTATGACTTTTCTTCTCCAAATTTTGTGGTATTTATTTCACTTGATCACCATAATATGTACCGGATCAGCTAGTTGACCAGGTCTGGTAGGTTTGGATCAATGGCCTGATTTTACTGGGTACAGAAATCATGTTAGGCCACAAAAATCTGCATATTTAGCGCTTGGCTTGTTGTTGGCTAGTGTTGAATGATGGGCTGCGTAAGAAGCTAGACTAGGCCCAATGTGTGAGTGAGGGCAGAGAAGATGAAAAGGGAACCACTACTGGGGTGCAGGGGAACTACTTGTTTTAATAAGAACGTGCCCGTTTCAAGATATGGAGCAGAAAGAAGAAGAAAACAGCTGTGCTGGGAGCATAATAGAACCAATTAAGAGAGAGCAAGGGAGCTAGGCTTCTCTGGGCCATAGGGTGAAAGCAAGAGCAGACCCACTTTAGGCTAGATAGCGGAGATGAGAGAGAAGAAGGAGTAGGCTAGCTACAATTTTGCTTCATTAGGCTAGACTCAGTAGCGCAAGCTAGGCCTAATTTCTGGGATCCTAAAAAACCAAATTTCCCAGAGCTTTCACAAATCATGCCGAAAATTCTGGGTCATTCTATCTTCACTTAACTGAGTTCATTCTTAATTTTGTATCTCGCTCCTCACCTTCGAAGACATAAATATGCATTATTTTTACTGAAAATCTATCTCAAAGACTTTAAAAATGGGTAAAATGGGAGTAAAAATAGGTAAAATGGGAGTAAAAATATAAGTTATCAACTCTTCCATATCAAAAGTCTACTAGTCCTATAGCAAATAATTCATATGTTCATTCAACCCACAAAGTAGAACAAGATTAGAGAAGATAATCAAATACTCCAATTGTATATACACACTCTAAGTCATACAGATTGACTCACTCTCAACCCACAAACCTGTCATCAAACATGTTCAGTTTTAACCAAATTAATAGGCTAAGACTAAAGCAAATTAAGTACTCAATGTCAACTATGTAGCAAACTATAAGCACAAGGCTTCACCCCACATAAGAAAAATCACAAGTGTATCTTTGAAATTAACTCCTCAATGCCAAACCAATTTATTAGTTTTTTTGTTGCTTTCAGTGTCCTTGATCCTGTGTCCTTCTTCTGGGTGTATAAAGATATGGATAAATATGACACTCAGATATACAGTTAATACATATTCAGGCAATTTAAGATAAGAATAAAGATAGAACATGAATATTGGTACCAGAATTAGAACTTAATTGAATTCAATTTAATTCATATCACATTCAAGAATTTAGAAAGGCAAATGGGAAACTCAACACTTATGCATACTCATCATGAAATTGACAACGAGGTTCACTTCAAGCTTAAAATCAGCCATAGGTTAACAAGAGCACAATCAAATTTTGGCCATTAACTCACTAAAACTAAAAGCATTCTCAAATTAGCATGGCTCACATGAATCACATCAATATAACAAGCATAGAACACACGTAATCAACTATCCAATCACTTCCTAAAATCACGTTCACCCAAACTAAACTTTCAATGTTCAATTTTCCTCAAATAAAAATTTTTATATGCCCCCCCAAAGTATAGGTCACATAAATTTTGTGACGTGGAATATAGGGGCCCATACGAGCAAATTTATATATATATATATATATATATATATATATATATATATATATAAGTAAAACTTTACATAGCTGTGGAACTAGCATGGTTTGTATTTAAGAAGCTAAGTGGGCGGGCGCTAAAGTAAAAGAGATTGATGGCATATAAGCTTTGGTATTCGAGGTTTACTAAAACCGAAAACGGAGTCGGTATTTTAGTCGATAAGGAATTGGCTAATCAAGTTACTGAGGTTAGTTGTAAGAGTGATTGTAGTATGTATATCAAAGTAGTAGTGGGGATCAAAGATCCTCAACGTAGAAAGTGCATATGCACCTCATATATGATTGGCGGAGGATATTAAAAGGAAATTCTGGGAGAAGTCAGATGAGGTTATTCAGAGTACACCACAGGCCGATAAACTTCTTTTAGGGGGTGACCATAAGGAGTATATATAAGCAAAAGGAGATAGGTATGATACAACACATGGTGGTTTTCACTATGGGGAGAGAAACAATGAAGGAGGGTATATTCTTAACTTTGCAGTTGCACACGGACTATTACTTATTGACTCTTTTTTATAAAAAAGAAGAATGGTGAACATTTGGTGGCTGTTAAGAGTGATAACACTAAGATGCAAATTGACTACTTTTTTATGACATGAACAATAGAATGTTGTTTAAACTTTGTAAAGTGAAACCAAGTGAGTGCTTGATGATGCAACACAGGCTATGGGTGATGGATGGGGAGATCAAAAGTTTGATGAGGAAGATAAGAGAGGTTGTGGACTATAAATTTAAACAGTGGACTAAGCTAAAGAAGATGATCAAAGCAAAAGGAAATTAGGAACTAACACGAGATACGAACATAATGTGGAGAGCAACGACATAATGCATTTTTGAGGTCAGTTAAGGAAATATTAGGTGTATTTAAAGCAGATGATTATACAATCAAAGGGTTTGATGGTGGAATAAAGAGGTATAGAAGAAACTCAAGGAGAAACAAGATGCATACAATTCTATAGTAGGTAGTAGAACAAAAGAAGAAAAGGAAGTTAACGAGGTGAAGTATAAGATTTTGAAAAAGGAAGTGAAGAAAGCAATCATAGTACCAAAGAACAATGCTTATAAAAGGTTATATTGAAAACTAGTGGCTAAGGAAGTAAAAAAGGAAGTTTTTAAGCTAGGAAGGGCTATGGAAAGAAGAACATATTTGGATAGTGTAAGGAGCATTAAAAATGATGACAATGCGATCATAGTCGACATTACCAAAATTAATAAAAGGTGGCAAAACTACTTCTATAAGCTCTTTAATAATGAAAAGAATAGAAATTTGTATTGGAGCTAGCAAAAGTGCCACAACACCTAAGAAGACTTTACGCACTATCATCATATCACTAAAAAGAAGGCTAAAGAGATAAAGACCAAAATGACAGTTGATCTAGATGGAGTCCTTCTTGAAGTTTGGAAGTGAACAAAGCCTTCAATGGCTAATGGAGCTATTTGATTTACTTTTAGGGCCACAAAGATTCCCACAAATGGAGATTAAATATAGTTATCCCTTTATACTAAAAAACAAGGATAATAGTTAGAACCGCAGTAATTATAGATGTATGAAACTTCTTAGTCACACTATGAAGAAGTAGGGTAGGGTGATTGAGAGGGGTTTCAGCGATGATCATTTCAAAGGGCTAATTTGGCTTCATGTCAAGAAGGTTAACTCCAAAGCTATCCATCTCATATGAACACTCATAGAACTGTACAAGAACAGCAAAAAGGATCTACATATGGTGTTCATCAACTTAGAGAAAGCATATGATAAAGTCCTAAGGAATTGTTGTGGATGTTCTTAGAGAAGAAAGACATGTTGTTGTATATATTAGAGTTATACAGGATGTGCACAAGGGAGTAAGAGAAAAAGTTAGGACCTTTGGAGGGGAAACATATGACTTTCCTATAGATGTTGGTCTCTATTAAGGATCATAGCTAAGTCCTTTTCTTTTCATTATGGCTATGGGTGAGCTCACTAAAGGCATTCAAGATGAGGTACCATGGTGGTTGCTCTTTATTGATGATAATGTTCTTATTAATGAGACTAGGGATAGAGTTAACGTCAAGTGAGAGTGATAGAGAGACAGTTAAACTGCAAATTCAATGGAGGGAAAGTTAACATTGAGGGCAAAGTTACCATTGGTAAGCAGTAAGAATATTAAAAGTAGGATGACAAAAGATGAAGAATATTTTAGGAAAAGAATTTGAGATACCTAGGCTCGATCATTTAACAAAAATAAGATACTGATGAGAGCATTAACCAATGAATATAGGTAGGATGACAAAAATAGAAGAGCATTTCAGGAGTGTTATGTGGTAAGAATATCCTACAAAGATTGAAGGGTGGAGATTATCGGATGGTTGTTATACCATCAGTATTTTACGAGACTCAGTGTTAGCCAATCAAGAAGACTCACGTTAAAAGTGTAATGGTTAGAGAGATGAGGATGATTCATTAGATGTGTGATCATGCGATATTGGAAGGATTAAGACTAAAGTGATTAGAGACAAAGTAGGAATGGCACTAACAAAGGATAAGATAGGAGATGTTAGACTTATCAAGTTTAGTCACGTAAGGGGAAGGAGTACACAAGCATCACTGAGGAGATGAAAAATGACTGACCTTTTGCAGTCTACCAGAGGTTAGGTCATATCAAGAAAAAGCTAAAACAAGTTGTTGGATATGATTTGAATAATTTAAGTCTAAGGATACAACTCACGATAGGAGTCTAAAGCGGCCTAGAATTCAAGTCGTAGATGTTGGGCAGATTGTTATTTGACCTTACTTTATCTCCTGAGAGTATAGGGGATATTGATGTATGGTTATGGTGATTATTTATCCTATGCCTTTCTACACTTTTGTATGCTAATAGTAT
>JAKOGI010000256.1:730000-762500 GCA_029747015.1 Carnegiea gigantea | reverse complement strand
AAAATGAAGAAAGAAGGAAATGGGAGTGAATTTACCAGGTTAGGTGATGGATACACCTAAACTATCACCTCCTGAAGGTAGAGCTACGGGAGGTTTTCAGGAGGAGCACCAGCCACATCTTTATATCAGTTAACACTCAGGTCTCCAACTCAGATGTGATCAAGGCTCTCAAGAGCTTATTATGTGCTTATCCATGCATCTCACAATAGTGTAAGCAAGAGAACATTAATAAAAATGCAGCAAAGATGGATAATGCCCTCTGAAACTTATCAAATGCCTTGGAAAAATCAAAAGAATGATCAAAGAAAGGAATCCACATGATTTTATTGGGCATGTCCTCTACAAAAATATAATAAGGGTCAATGGGGGGGTCATGGCCTTTAATGTCACCAAGGGACGCATCCAATACATGCTCATAAGAGGGAATGGTTCTCAGTAGGGGAGATGAGTAAGAGACTTAGTCAATGGCCACAACAAGAATGAGATTTATGAACTCGGGCCTAATAGCGGCACCAACAATCACATCATAACCACACAACTCCTCTAAAGGGGTCTCCTCCAAATATTACTCAACCGATATAAGTTCCTATGACCAACCAAGTGAATCATCCTCATCACAAAGACTAGCATCATCCCTAAAAGTCTCGCCCACCTTGAGCCTCATGCACTGAGATGGGGGGAAGAAATAGGCAACGTCAAGATACGCTCAGTAGTGTCTCTAAGGGTGCTAAGTGAGGATAGAGCAACTAGTGGCAATGGAGTTAAGGAAGTGTCAATGACTTCCTTTAGCTTAGTGAAAGAACTGTTAACAACAGAATCAGATTCTAAGGGAAAGGAAGGCTCGTCATCATCACATAAATTAACCTCAAGTCTAGAAGAGGATAGGCAAGGTCGATCTCATATTATAGGTGATACTCCCATAAATAATTTTCAAACTTAGCATTTTTCCCATTTATTATCTCTATCATGTTACTTAATCAAACAAAAGTTTCATCAGAAATCACATAATAAGGACAATAACTCACGTCATGATCAGAAGCTTGGCAATTAGAGCATACAACATAGGTATAATAAAGATGATCATGATAAGAATCCCTAGATTGATTAACACATGGATATTGAGCGTGCAAATCATATGGATTGGGGGAAGGGCACACAAATGGCTCATTAACATCTTCAAACTTCCCTTGATGTCAAGACAGAGACTCAAAGAAATCCCACATTACATTAGCATTTAGAGCACAAAGAGCACCATTCATGGACTTCAAGATAGCTCGGGTCTCATAGTTTTTCCCTTAAGCACAACTTCACATTTTTCCTATTTTTTGTACATGAAAAGCATGTATTGAGCACGAGAATCATTCGATCTAGACAAGTATTGCCAAAAAGGTTTACGCTCAAATTAGGGAAAATGAAAAATGGGCATTCTTTTTTTTTTCCCCCCAAAGTTATAGTTTTTCAATTTTTTTCTTTCAAAATAAAAGCCTAGTTCCGAATGCTCATGTAAGCTTTAATAATAAAAAGCAACAACTCCCCAACAATGTCGCCATAAAAATTGTTAAATTAGACAAACTACAAGCGTGTAGTATACCTATAACTAGCAACCCCGAGTACGGGTCGTACATACAAGGAGTTGGGTTTTCAAGCACCAAAACTAACTCAAGCATATCAATCTAGACAAATCAAAAAAGTGATAGGAAGAGGAACTCTAAACTGCAAAGGTAAACAAAAAGGACTTTGATTATAATTTAACCTAAGATCTTCACTTGATCTTGACTCCTTTAAACCTAGTTCTTGCGAACTCCAAGATCGATATTATTTCATTTAAAATAAACAAATATCAAATATGATTTCCAGAAATTAAATTTATTACGAGCAAAAGTGATCCAAATGAGGGCATAAATTATGATATTTTTAGACCGAACATGTGTGTGTGTGTATATGTGTGTGTATGTGTGTTTGCGCACATGTTTATGCGTGTGTGTACATACATACATATCTACATACATACATACAAGTGTACATACATAATTACATATTTACATACATACGTACATTAACATATATGTGTAGATACATACATACATACATACAAGTGTACACACACACACACACACACACACAAACACACACACACGCACATACAAAAGAAATGTATGTATGTCTCTATTTGTGTGTGTGTGTGCGCGCGCGGGTGCATGTATATATAGGCATTTGCATAGATATATGTGTGTGTGTATGCGTGCGTGTGCATTCTGATTTTTGCAATGATTGTTTAATTGCAAGTGCACGGCCTTTGTCGTAGTACTTGAGGGTCGGTCCACATGGATGTTATGTGCAATTTGGCTCCTAAGTTACTATACCCTAAAGAACAAAAATAAAATTACTAACTTACTAGCATATGATTAATGAAAAGATGAAAGCTTTCACTGCATTTTGCTCTCCAATTCCAATGGACATAAATAAAGAAAAGTTAACCCATTGAATTATTCAAAATCATCTAACAAATAAAATCATAACCATTTAGTTCATTTTGGCAAAAGAATAATGAATGCAATTACACATGACTCCTATATCTCCATGTCAATTAGAAGCACATGAAAATTAGTAGACTATCATGATCAAATTTTGAGCACTAACCATAATTTGAATGAAAATAAATAATTTTTTAGCTTTGAAGTTAAATGATACGGCCGCAAGTGCACGGTGGCATTATAGCAAATCAAGGTCGATCCTACATAGACTAGGTGAAACTACTGGGCTATATTCCCTCAAGATTTGCTAAGCGAATCAAATTTTGAGATTGATAAAAATACAAAGATAAGAAAACAACTATCACTAATTCATGTCTAGGAATTCGTAGTTATGAAAGAGTGTTGGATCAAAACAACAATCATTTGCTTTTCTCTAATCGGTTAATCTCGAAGAATTATAATCTATCCGAAAATTTGATCTATTCTTTCGGAATCAATCAAATTTGCCTAAACTAAGCAAAAGTCGTTCTCTCGAATTAGTTTGCCTTAATTCAAGTTTAATATCTTCAATTACTCTCTAGTCCTCCTTACATACAAATCTCTCTTTCGAGACAAAGTTATGTTAGGTCTTATCAAGCAGCCCAATAACTAAATATCACCTTTCAGTTTTCCACTCGATTGTTTCAAGTGTGCAAGCAAATTTTGGCCAAAAATCAACCCACAACATAAATAACACTTGACAAAATGAAATCAAACCAATCATGAAAGCAAGCACAATTCTATAAATCAAAACATGATCCAACAATACTTACATAAACCACTAAATCGCTAGACCAAAAAAAAACTACTCACACATGATAAGAGATTAAACAACTAACTACTCTAAAACGTTAAATCCAAAGAAGAAAGAGAAGAGAAGAGAGAAGAGTTTGCTCAATCAAAATCGCGCTTGAACCGTCGTTGCAAGCCCGGGGTGGAATCCTTGCAAGTCTTCACTTCAACTCCATCTGTCTCTCCCTCTAATCTAATCCAAACTAATCTGCTTGAAGAGAGAAAAGAAGTATGAGATGAGATGATGAGGATTGCACTTTCAGCAGCCGAGGGAGGCCCTATTTATAGGAAAACCAAATCAATCATAGCCATACGACGAGGGAAAATGAACACGCTAGTTGTTTCAGGCCTGTCAAGGACCGTGGCATCCACCATGGCAGACCGTAGTTCTACTTCGTTCGTCATTCTTTTGCTCTTGTTCTCTTCCACAGGCATAGCAACTTAGGGGCATCCATGATGAGTCAAAAATACCCTCATTCATGGGTCCAATGGTTCAAATTCCTGCAATAATCATCAAACAACCATACCTAAGCATAAGTTGAGAATAGGAGTATAAATTACGACATTAAGCACATAATTCTCCTAAAAATGCAGCAAAATGACCCTAAAATGATGTATGCATTAAGCACTTATCAAACTCTCCCATGTTTAAATTGTTGCGTGTCCTCAAGCAAACATTAAATAAATCGTGCAAAGGCAAATGCATCCAGGCCTCAAAACATAACAATCTCCTTAAAGTAGGCAAGCCATAGCATGTCACAAGCAAGAATGCCAATCTTTGCAACCCCAAATAATGCACAAAACATTTCAAAATTAGAAGGAAGAGAAGGTTTTTGACGAAGTACAAGACCGCAAGCTGGATATCAAACTTGATCACCCTAAAAATTCACAAAGCATGTCATGCAAGCACATGAAATTGAGTAAAGCGAATGGATTGGTAGAACCTCACTTTTTAGAAAATGTGGATCAGTCTTGCTCATGTGTTTAAAATACTGTATATGTTCACTCAAGACTCATTCCATGGATACAATCTGCCGTATGCTTGACACGACTCTCAAATTCTCCACCACTTAAAATGCAACATGGACAAGAGAATCAAGAGGACTTTATATGGGTTGTAACGTGGATTAAAAAGGTTAAGGGAAAGGAGTAGACAAATACATTTAGAACAATGTGGAGCTACTAGCCAAATGACAAGGGAACAACCAACAAACCACCAAGAAACTAATAAGTTCAATAACATTCCAAACCTTAAACAACACAATGAACATATCCCAACGAGTTACGTAGGATATGAGCTGGCAAAGAAAGGAATACAAGCTACTTACATATCCAATGCCAATCACTTAGTCATTTTTTTTTTCTGGCTTTTGTTATTTCTTGTTTGCTCTATTTCTTTTTGGCTTTTTTCTTCGCGTCATGACTTTATGTTCCTTTTTTTTTAACATAATTTGTTTTTTTCCTTTTTTTTTCTTTTTTTTGGGACATGAAACAAAAATTGCAATTATTGAAAGGCATACAATTACTAACTATCAACTCACAACCAAACACATATATACACAACCCAAACAAGAGGGAACACGAAGTAAATGCTCAATGTAATTAATCCCTCAACAAACCAGCATACCAAAACCACCTTAAACTCAATTACTCCCAAAACCACCCACTACATAGATGAAGTGATGCTCCATAGACTTGGCTTAAAGGTAGGAGTATGTGTTTGGCCAAGGGCTAATTTGAAGGGATCACAACAAGAAAAGGATATAAGCTCAAAGGGGCTAACAAAGGGGAAAAACATGTAGTACAAAGATAGGCGATTGGATTATGTTGCTAAAATAACCACAGGAAGAAATGCCTCTATATGTCATTTGATTGGGAAAAATTTGGTTTCTCCCAATTGGGGCTGACCAACTCGGATCCACAGACGGCCTGTATCTGGGATAATGGGCTCTAAGACATTCCGCTAGGGGCTTCCCCGGGTCCACATCTAAGATACAGGCCCCTGGGATGCAACCCGAGAGGCTCCCCGTAAGGCCCTTCCATGCCGAGATCGGCGGCCCACGTGGGCACTCCAGGTAAGATTACTGTTTTACCCTTGTTCGAGAGGACTATAAACAGTCACCTACCTTCCTCGAGAAGTGGGTTGGCAGGCATATACACTGAACTTTCATTATAGTCTCTCTTTCTCCTTTGACCCTTGGCTCGGACCCTGAACTGACTTGACCATCGGAGAGGCGTTACCTGGTCTATAACCCGGGATTGCCCTTTTTGCAGGTGCGGGTCGTACTAAGAAGAGGACGTCAAGTGTTGCGCACCAACTATCAGATAAACCTGCTCCTTCATCCCACGTCATTATCCACCATACTCCAGACATTTCCTCCAGAATCAGATTGGCGCCGTCTGTGGGAAAGGAACGGTAGCAATGGTAGTGAGCGAAGCAACACGGGCATGAACTCGCAGGGATAAGGCCCCCGTAGCTAACACCTCTGCGCCTCCTGAGGTGCAGGATGCATCGAAGAGTTCACGGGCGAGCCCTCGAGCGGCTAGCCCACCCCCTCCTGAACAAGAAGCGTACGTCACATTAGACGCCCTGAAAACCTTCATGTGCACTGTGACAGATGCCATCACACGCCAGGTTTCAGAGCAAGTCAGAAGAGCTATAGAAGCGGCTAACTTGGCTAGGCTGCTCTCTCACTTCAACTACACACCCGCCAACGGAGGCGAGCCCTCCCATCAGCCAGAGCGGATATTGCCTCTCCTTTACATAGAGTGGGGGCGAGAAGTGTCCCGATTAGACTGAAGTGGTCGGCCCTATACAGAGCAGCTAGGTCGACACGAGGCCATGGGACCCAACGGCCGCCCTGTGCCGGGGGCAACGACCAAATCAACAACTGCTTCCATGCCCTATGCAATCCAGTCCAGGCGGATCGTCTGGGTGAAGGAATAGGAACAGACTTCCAAGCCTCGGGGAGAAGCCTCCAGTAGGTGCCGGCCTAGCCCAGATTGCCGCACCCATAGGGAGCGCACCCGGAGTCCGCCCCCGAGGGAAACACGCAGTAAGGAGCCACGCCATTGGGAACGGTCTCCCGCTAAAGCGTCAAGCACAATTGGGAAAGGATGAGTCATTCGGTCGTTGAGGTCGAGCGTTCTCCTGAAACTCCCATCAAGGTGTTGGAAATGGCCGCTCAGCCGACTGCTCTCCCCTTTTCTACCCCGTTCAGCGCTGAAATAATTAATGCTCCACATTATGGGAAAGTTAAGATGCCAATGCTAGACCTTTATGATGGGACAATAGACCCAGAAGAGCATCTAGGGGTCTACAAGGCACAGATGTATGTGCAGGATGTGGATGACACTGCTTACTGCCGCTACTTCCCAGCCACCTTAAATAGAGTGGCGAAATCATGGTTCAATGGTCTGCCAACGGGAGCATCACTTGCGTCCAAGACCTGGCCGACAAATTTGTTAGGCAATTTATCGCCAGCCGAAAGGAGAGGAGGACTAGTATTGACCCGTCGAAAATAAAGCAAAGGCCACAGGAGTCCCTCGCCGAGTTTGTCAAGCGCTTTCATCAAGAGGTAGTACTGATTCCTAAATTGGAGGACAGGATGGCATACACATCCTTCTTGAACGGTCTTAAAACGGCCGCTTCAAGTTTTCTCTGGCTGAACAGAAAGAGACGACGTTGGCCGAGCCCTGAGAAAGACAGCAAACTTCATTCGAGCCACCAAGGTCTGCGCAGACAGTACCGATGCCCTGAAGAAGGCCAAGGGCCCAGGGGACAAAAATTTCAATCGCGGTGATAGAAATCATGGTTCTAGGGAAAAGAGGCCACAGTTGGAGGCAGTCGACCCTCGATTTACCACCGACGCCAGGAGTATCCTTATGCAGGTTAGAGGACATCCCATGCTCCGAAGACCACCCCCTATGACTACGCCTCCTAAGCCGCAGAATGCTCGGAAGTATTGTGAGTTCCACGAACAGAGCGGGCACACCACAACTGAATGCCGGGAGCTGAAGAAGGCCTTTCCCAAATTGGCAGATAAGGGTTAGATTGACCGATTCCTAAAGAGAAGACCATGATTCCTTCGACGGGAGCAGGAGCCCGCCCAACCCCAGCCACAGGATGAGAAGTCCTCAATGAAAGTCGTGTCTATGATAGCTGGGGGCTATGCGGAGGGGATAACCCGGTCAGCTTAGAAGGCTCAGCTCAGAAGCACATAGCAAGTGCTTACCACGGAGCAAGGACCCCGTGTAATAGCACCCACAATGGTGTTTCATTGAAAGGAAGCTTAACGATGTGCTTCTCCCCATAACGACCCTCTGGTGGTTGAAATGAAGATAGCTAGCACAATTGTTTAGCGAATTCTGATCGACACGGGAAGCTTGGTTGGTATAATAACCTGGGGCTGTCTGAAGAAACTCGCGCACCTCGATGTGACATCGTCCCCTTGGTGTGCCCTAGCTTGGGCTTAGGCAAACGAGAGGTAAATCCCACAGGGATGATCTGCCCTTCGGTGCATTTTGGCAACAAGCTTACGTCCAAGAGCTTAGAGGTTAATTTTTTGGTCGTTGATGCGCCCACAACCTGTAATGTGATTCTGGGGCGTCCAACCCTTCGTAGGGTAAAGGCCGTTATCACCCCATACCTCCTCCAGCTTCAATTTGAGGCTGACGACGGCAACATTGGCGAAATATATGGGGACTAACGAACCGCCCGAGAATGTTATCTGGTGAGCATCCGGCCCTTGGTAGAGTGAGCGAGGGAGCACGGACCGGATGGACAGCCCTAGGCGCAGAAGCGAGCAAAGACTGGACTAGCCACCGCAATCCCAGAAGCCTTGGTCATCCACACCCTTGCCTCGGCGGAACCCCCATGGCCTCAGCCAGAAAAGGAGTAAGTGTCACTTAAAGAGGAGCGGCCCGAGCGCATTGTTCGATTGGGTCAAGATATCACAGCCCCTGATTGGCAATCACTGCTCTCCCTCTTACGGAAGTATGAAGATGTCTAGCATTGCCCCAACTGTGATGGAACACCGACTGAATGTAGACCCTCCTCACAGGTTGGTCATCCAGAAAAAGCGCCATATGGGCCCGAAGAGAGTGGCTGCTGCCAACACTGAAGTGCAGAAGTTGCTGGAGCCTAGATTCATTCGAGAATGCCACTACCCTGAATGGATCTAGAATGTAGTGCTAGTGAGGAAACATAACGGGACTTGAAGAATGTGCGTGGATTTCACGGATTTGAATAAGGCCTGCCCGAAGGATTGTTATCCACTGTCAAAAATTGATAAGTTGGTAGACGCCACAGCTGGACATGCCTTACTAAGCTTCATGGATGCCTTTTCCGGGTATCACCAGATACCCCTCTGCCCAAAGGATCAAGAAAAGACAGCGTTCATTACGGACCGCGGCCTCCACTGTTATAAGATGATGCCCTTTGGGTTAAAGAACGCAGGGGCCGCCTACCAGCGCCTAGTGAACAAACTGTTTGAGCCCTTCATTGGCCAGACCATGGAAGTCTACATCGACAATATGATCGTAAAAAGTAAGACTGAGCGGGATCATGGTGATGATCTGCGGAACACATTTGATATACTTCAGGCGTTCAACATGAAGCTTAACCCAAAGAAGTGTGTCTTTAGGGTATGATCGAGCAAGTTCCTCGGCTTTATGATCAGCAGCCATGGAATCGAAGCTAACCCAAACAAAATCTAGGTCGTCCTCGACATGAAACCGCCTCGGAATATAAGAGAGGTGCAATGCCTGACTGGCTACATAGCCGCCCTGGGACGGTTTATGTCACGATCTACAGATAAGTGCTAACCGTTCTTCCGCATCCTACGGCAGCGGGCCAACTTCAGTTGGGACCAGCAGGCAGACGAGGCCTTCCAGGCTTTGAAGACCTACTTAGCTCAGCTGCCCAAAAATCGCCAGTCCTCTTGAAGGGGGAGTCTTGGTACTATATTTGGCTGTCCCAGAGCATGCGGTCAGCACTACCCTCGTGGTAGAAAGGGCAAAGGAGCAGATCCCTGTGTACTACGTAAGCCATGCCTTGGCAGGGGCAGAAGTGAACTACCCTCTTATTGAGAAGTTTATATATGCCTTGGTGATGGTTAATCGGAAGCTAAGACCCTACTTCGAGGCTCATAAGGTTTTAGTCTCAATGGATCAACCCTTGAGAAATGTCCTCCAGAAGTTAGATGCCTCAGGGCGACTCTTGAAATGGGTCATCAAACTCTCCCATTTTGGCCTGGCCTTTGAACCACGGAAGGCCATCAAGGCCCAGGCGTTGGTTGACTTCCTGGATGAGAGCACCACGCCCGCTGAGGAGGGGGACTTTCGCCCGCAGCCCTGGAACCTATACGTAAATGGCTCGTCCACTAAGGATGGCAGTGGAGCCGGCCTCATCATTGAAAGTCCTACCGAGGCACGGTACGAGCATGCTGCAAAGTTTATGTTTAAGGCATCTAATAATGAGGCCGAGTACGAAGCCCTCATTATAGGAATAGAGCTCTATTACACTGCGGGGGCCGATTCTATCCAAGCCTTCTCTGGCTCCCAGTTAGTCGATAGCCAGCTCAACGGTGCATATGAAGCAAAGGATGACACTATGGCTGCCTATGTTTGATGAGTACGAGAGGCCACTAAGTTACTAAAGCATTTTGCAATCACGTACATCCCTCGCTCAGAAAACCGACAGGCTAATGCTCTACTAAGCTGGCGAGCTTATATGATGACGGGAAATCCAAAAACATTTAGTGGGAAACCCTGACGGAGAGGAGCACCAACCCGCATAAAGTGTTATGGTTAGACAGAAGCTGAACGTGGATGGATCCTATTCGCGCGTACCTCACTGACAGTACGCTGCCCTCGAATCCCAAAGAGGTGGATAAAGTAAAGAAGAGGTCGAACTGGTTTATCCTATATGAGGGAATCTTATACAAAAGATCTTTCACCCGGCCTCTCCTATGTTGTGTGACCCCAGAAGACGGGAGAAGGTTACTGGAAGAGCTACACGAAGGCATTTACAGCACACATATCGGAGGCTGCGCTCTAGCCATCACGGCCATTCGAACCAGCTATTACTGGCCTAGCTTGCGGGAGGACATAATGACACTAGTGCAGACTTGTGATAAATGCCAGAAGTTCGCACCCATCTAACGAGTCCCCTCTACCACCATGATGCCAATCGTCCGTCCCCTGTCGTTTGCTACGTGGGGAATGATATCCTCGGCCCTTTCCCCAAGGCTATGGGGTAGGGCAAGTACCTTTTCGTAGCAGTGGACTACTTCACCAAATGGATAGAGGCCTAGGTCATAGCCTCCATAACCACTGCTGAAGCACATTTGGCGAAACATTATCACCCACTTTGGCATTCCTCGCGCCATAATTTTTGGCAACGTCCGGCAGTTTGACACCAGTAAACTCACAGACTATCTCAGCAATTTGGGCTGCCAGGCGCGTTTCACTGCTGTGGCACACCCTCAGACCAATGGCCAAGCCGAGGCAACCAATAAGTCTATCCTCCATGGCTTGCAGAAGAAGCTTGACAACGTAAAAGGTAAATGGGCGGACAAACTGCACAGCGTCCTATGGTACCTACGTACCACCGAGAAAACCGCTACTGGGGAAACCCCTTTTATGTTAGCCTATGGATCCGAGGCTGTTTTACCCATTGAGGTCACCCTTCACACTCACCGATTGATAACTTTCCAAGAGGGGTTGAACAATACAGCACTCCATGAAGCCCTCGATCTCCTCCTCTCCATCTGTGGCGATGCTCTCCTTCAAGAAGCTCTTTATAAACTGCACATCGCATGCCTACACAACCGCGTGGTGCGAGTGCAGCCAATTTAGGTGGGCGACCTCATTCTTTGGCGCATAGAGGCTGTAGCTAGGGCGGGGGAACACGGAAAACTAACTGCTAACTAGCAAGGCCCATATAAGGTTGCTTCACAAATCCGCCCCGGAACATATCAACTGGAGGCCATCAACGATACCCCCATCCCACGAGCCTAACATAGCAGCAACCTAAGGAAATACTATAATTAGGCTCACGCTTTCTCTTTATCCCCCACTGACATGTACATTTTGATCACAAGCAATATAGTCAGAAGCCCAAGGCGGTCACTTTTGTACTCATGTGCACCTCCTGTTCTCCCTAAGCACGGCCTCACGGCCGGTCTCTACACTTTTAGCCCTACTGGGGCTAAGAGTCCTCAAGCATGGCCTTACGGTCGGTCGCTGCACTCTCAGCCCCACTGGGGGCTAGGAGTCGCTAAGCACGGCCTCATGGCCAGTCACTACACTCTTAGCCCCACTCAGGGCAAAGGGTCCTTAAGTACGGCCTTGCGGCCGGTCGTACACTCTTAGCCTCACCGGGGGCTAGGAGTCCGTAAGCACGGCCTCACGGTCGGTCACTACACTCTTAGCCCCACTGGGGGCTAAGGACCTCAAGCACGGCCTTACGACCGATCGCTACACTTTTAGCCCTAGTGGGGGCTAGGAGTCCCTAAGCATGGCCACACGGCCAGTCGCTACACTCTTAGCCCCACTGGGGGCTAAGGGTCCTTAAGCACGGCCTCGCGGCCAGTTACTATGCTCTTAGCCCCACTTGGGGATAGGAGTCCTTAAGCATGCCCTCACGGCCGGTCGCTAGGAGTCCCTAAGCACGGCCTCACGGCCGGTTGCTGCACTATTAGCCTTACTGGGGGCTAAGGGTCCTCAAGCACAGCCTTACAGCCAGTCGCTATAGTTCTAACCCCACTGGGGGCTAAGAGTCCCTAAGTACGGCCTCACGGCCAGTCGCTACACTTCTAGCCCCACTGAGGGCTAGGAGTCCCTAAGCACGGCCTCACGGGCCGTCGCTACACCCTTAACGCCCCTGGGGGCTAAGCATCCTTAAGCATGGCCTCGCGGCCGATCACTACACTCCTAGCCACAATGTGGGCTAGGGGCCCCTAAGCACGGCCTCATGGCCGGTCGCTACACTCTTAGCTCCATTAGGGGCTAAGGGTCCTCAAGCACGGCCTCACGGCCAGTCGCTACACTCTTAGCCCCAAACACGGTCGGTCGCTACACTCTTAGCCCCACTGCGGCTAAGGGTCCTTAAGCATGGCCTCACGGCCAGTTGCTACACTCTTAGCCCCACTGGGGGCTAAGGTCCTTAAACACAGCTTCGCGGCCGGTTGCTACACTCTTAGCCCCACTGGGGGCTAAGGGTCCTCAAGCACGGCCTCAAGGCCAGTCATTATACTCTCAAACCCAATAGGGCCTAAGGGTCCTCACGCACAGCTAAAACGAGGTATAAGCTCCTCAACAACGTGACGCATCACTTGTTCTTTTGCGTGGGGGCTACTACCCTAACAATGCCAAAAGAACAAAATGCAAGCTGAAACACAAGAACAAGTAGGAAGTGGATGAATGAACAAGAGAAGCTGGTAAAAAGTGAACGTTTTTTTATTAACAAAAAAGAGTACAACCCTTTAAAAATAGGAAAAAAGAAAAAAAAGAGAGAGAGGGAGGGGTTACACATTGGGCTCTCCACTGTCCTCATGCCCCTCCTCCTCAGAAGCCCCGCCCTCAGCATCCAGGGGATTGGTGGCCTCGTCCCCTGCGTCCTCACCCTCGGCGAAAGGAGGGATAAACTCCACCTTCTCAGGGTCATGGCCCTCATCGGCGGCCTGCTGATGCTCATCCACGTAGTGGAGGTAGGCCTCAAAATAGCTATGCTCCTAAAACTCTTGGGCCAATGTCACTAGGACTTTGCATAAATACCCGAGGGTATCGACGCGGCCTTACTTGTAGCCTAGCTCCTTGGCCTGGGCCACATCAGCTCCGGCCTTAGCCAGTGCCTCCTCTAGCTGGCGCTGCAACCCCTTCTTTTCGGCTTCACGAATGTCCAGATCAGCCCTTAACTTTTCCCAACGCCGCTGGTACCGAGTGACAAGCCCCTCCAATCTCTGGCATTCTGCAGCAGCCCTCACCCCCCGGGCGAATTCCTCGGCCATGGCTATTTCCTCCTCGGTTATCTTAGGGGCGTCCAAAGCACCAGGAGTTACCAAGTCCCATGACCTAACTAAGTCCTCAACGAGTGAGAACTTGGCAGCGGGGTCCGCCTTGATGAAGTTGGTGTATGGCCACTGGGTGATTGAGGAGGAACCACTGGCGGCTTGCTCCTGAATGATGGGGGCGCGATCCTTGGATGACTGGTTTCTCGATCGATGAAGGGCCGACCATTCGGCTCCCGCTTCCCCCACTTGCGATGGGACGGAGATCGCAGCCTCGTCCGGATGGCCCTCAATCCGCTGCCATTTTGCGACCGGTAGGCTGATGGCAGGCTTTTTCCCGCATGGAACAAGGAAGGGTGCCTGTAGGAAAATGACTTAGTCAGTGGAATCCAGGGATTATGAGAAAGGGTGGTAAATGAGGTTATACATTGTACCTTTTTAACCTGTTGGGTGACAAGGCGCGGTCTCTCCTCTTCTCACTGGCACTCGGCGTCGGCCGCCACTTGCTCCGGAGTGGTGTCCCTGGTCTCGAAGATCGTCAACCTTGCCCTCGCTTGCTCTGCATAAAACAAAAAGGAAGTCAGGTCAGCACCAAGCATAAGGATGGCTAGCATTGGGACTACTAAGTACCCTTGGAGTAATTCTTAAGGATCAGAAGGCCGGCCGTGGCGAGAAAGAAATCGTTGGCAATGAACTTCAACTTGGGGAACCAATTCAAAGCCTCCCTGTCACTGCACTTGCTTCTCCTCCTCTTGGGGCCCTTCATTGACTCAATTGCTTGAGCCATAAACTTGGGGATGGGCCGAGGCTTATCGTCCTCGCGTATGTAGAACTAGAAGTAACGGGTGGTCGGGGTTCCTCACAGGTTTGCCCTCATTCCATTCAGGAATGTCTCCCTAACCTGACTCACGGCGCAAGAAGAGGAAGTCATACTTCCAGCACTTCACTTTCGATTTCTTCTTGATGGCCGTCATGAAACTCGACCTGTTGTTGAAGCAATACCACCCTAGGTCACCAGTCTCCTTCGGAGCCTTCTAAACAGTATGCACGAGGCTGAACTGTCAGAAAAGGCGCTAGAGTAGGCCCCTTCTGACGAAGAGCTAGAACTAGTGGAGGCCACTTTAGACCCCGATTCAGGTAAGGATGGAGCTGAACTGGGATTATCTTATGTACCCTCAGCTAGCAGTTCTTCAGGAGACCTAGGGCGGGGGGTAGACTTGGTCTTTGCCATTCTTCGAACTTGGAAATCAGTCATATAATTAGCTACGGTGATCTCCTAGGGATATGTTACCTCCACCTCGGGACTAAAGATACTACGGGTGGAGGACTACTCGTAGCTGGACCACAAGGGAGTGCCCGGCTCAAAAAGAGGCACTGCATAAGGAATCTTTTTGGGTTCCCTACATTTATTCTTTCAGGGGACGGCGGCCATCACCCGGACATCAATAAAGGATGGGAGGCTAGGGAATTGTGGGTCTCGAGCCTCCACTTAGAGGCCGGTCATCCCCTCAGAAACGTCCCCACTTGATCAGCAAGATGATGACAAAATATACAAGAGCAACAAACAATACTTTGAAGGGGCGCGAGGATGTACTTGTGGAAGATGAAGACTCAAGGAAGCTGTTTAGAGGGGAGGACGAGTACTCAAGCAAGCGCTTGAAGATGCAAAGGGAAAGCTTAAAACGCAAACAGTGAAGTTTAATGCAGAGGGAGAAAGAGGTGCAGAGCTTCTCTCTCTAGAAATTTTTTCTCTCTCTAGGTGATTAAAATCTACAGTGATTAAATGGCCCCTCTTCTGCCGAATCCTCACCCTTATATAGAACGGAAAGGCAGGACACACCTCCCGATATCACCCAATAGGTACAACTTTTCCCAATCGACTCCACATGGTGACCACTTGTCGCTACATCATCAGCGAAAACCCTGGATCTCGAAGGGGAAAGGACCTCTGAGTACATTCCCTGTGGGACGCTCGTAACACGCCTGGTCTTCGGAGCGGAGGGTTCATGAGCACGACCTTATGGACCCTCGCTATACTCGTAAGCCTCAATGGGGGCTAAGAGCCCATGAGCATGGCCTTATGGCCGGTTGTTAAACTCTTAGTCTAGTAGGGACTAAGAGTTCACGAGCATGGCCTTATGGTCAGTCGCTATACTCTTAAGCCTTAATGGGGGCTAAGAGCCCATGAGCACGGCCCTATGGTCGGTCACTACACTCTTAGCCCAGCTGGGAATAAGAGTCCATGAGTACGGCCTCATGGCCGATCGCTATATTCTTAGTCCCAGAGGGGGCCAGGAGTCTATGAGTATGACCTTATGGCTGGTCGCTATAATCTTAAGCTTTAATGGGGGCTAAGAGCCCATAAGCACGACCTTATGGCTGTTCGCTACACTCTTAGCCCAGTAGGGACTAAGAGCCCATAAGCAATGGCCTCATAGTTGGTCGCTAAATTCTTAGCCCCAGTGGGGGTTAGGAGTCCATGAGCACGGCCTTATGGCCAGTCGCCATACTCTTAACCCTCAACGGGGGCTAAGAGTCCATGGTCACAGCCTTATGGCCGGTTGCTGCATTCTTAGCCCCACTGGGGGCTAGAGGTCCCTAAGCACGGCTTCCCGGCCGGTCGCTACACTCTTAGCCCCACCAGGGGCTAAGGGTCCTCAAGCATAGCCTCACAGCCGATCGCTACACTCTTAGTCCCAGTGGAGGCTAAGAGTCCAGCAGCACGGCCTTATGGTCGGCTGCTGCGCTCTCAGCCTCAGGAGGGGCTAAGAGCCCATGAGCACAGCCTCATGGCCGATCACTATGCTCCTAGCCTAAATGGGGGCTAAGGGCCCCATGAGCACAGCCTTATGGCCGGTCGCTACACTGGGGCTAAGAGTATAGGAGCATGGCCTTATGGCCAGTAGCTACGCTCTTAGCCCTAGGGGCTAAGAGCCCATGAACACAGCCTCCTGGCCGGTCGCTATGCTCCTAGCCCTAATGGGGGCTACGGGCCCCATAAGCACGGCCTTATGGCCAATCACTACGCTTTTATTGCCAATGGGGGATAAGGGTCCTCAAGCACGGCCTCACGGCCGGTCCTTACACTCCTAGCCCCCATGGGGAGCTAAGGGTGTCGCAACGATGCTATGGCCGATCGCTACATCCTTAGCCCCACTGGAGGGGTTAAGGGCCCCTGAACACAGCCTTACGGTGGATCATTACCCTCTCGGCCCCAGTAGGGTCTAGAGGCCACGTGGTACGGCCTTGTAGCCTTTCATGACATATGGATACAAACGAACAAGTGTAAAGAGGTAAAGTCATGTAGGGATTTTTTTATTACGATAGTTATGCCAATACAAGCACAAAACGGGGGAAAAAAAAACTAAGGCTATACAGAAGAAGGGGCCGAAACACGAGAAGATTCGAAGCGGAGCTAAGGCTACTCCTCGTCATTAGAGGTGGCTGGAGGGCCGTTCGATCCAGAGCCCTCCTCTTAGCCCTCTGGGGGACCATAGACCGCCACTTTATCAGCCCGCCGCTAAAGCTTCACTGCCCTCAGTACGTGGTTGACACAGCCCATCCATACCTCGAAGGTTGACCACCTCCGACCTGCCAAGGCTGATTTCAAACCCTCGGTCGTAAAATCATACGCCATGCCCAGCTCGCCTGCCTCATTCAGCAGCATGGCATAGATTGTCGCCTGTACTATTTTAGGGAGCTCAAAGTTTGCCGCCGCACCCTCGGCCTCGGACAACGAGAAGCATGGGTATAAGGCGTGGAAGTCTTCGGGAAGGGGGCAAGGCAGATGGGAAGCGCTCCTTCAACGCTAAACAAAGGACTCCCTCATGTAATTAGCCATCTCCCTCGTGTTGTAGATAGAAGGGAACGCCATACTGACAAGGGAAACAGGTATACTGATCGCTCTCCCTCTACTTTATACCACTCCCCTTATAAAGATGAATACTCGAATATCCTATGTAGGAAAATGACGTTGTATTTATAGAAGAAGGATAGGGAAAGCCGGAGATGGGAAACTCCCCATGAGCCTAGTGTCCAATCAACCTTAGACACATGGCCATCCAGTCAGTACAAATTGAGACCAGTACGAGCAAAGTAACGACACCTTAAAGGAATATAAAAGCACGGACTTTATTACTACTGAGGTACGTAACACATCACCCAAAAAAAAAAGCATGGGGAAGAAAGCAACAAGAGAAAAGCACGAGCATTAGTAGGAGCAGGCCGCATAAGCATAGGCTTAACGGCCACACCCCTGCTTGTCACCACCCTAAGGGGGGGCCGCCCCCCCAGTGGCCGAGCCCTTATCCTCTGGTGCCACCTTCAAGCCCTCTTCTTGCGGACCAGCTCCCGAACTCTCCCCCGATCTGGCCTGTGGGCGAAATTGAGCTTTGAAAATTCACTCACTGTATAGCCAGACACACGATTTGAAAGTGCTCCAATGGAGCTCAATGAGGGCTGACTCCAAAGACCGGATCACTCGTCCTTGCAAGACCCCAAGCTTTTCAGACTCATTTAGAAGCATTGCGTTGAAAATCACCTGAGGCAGTTCTGGGAGCTCGTAGTACTCGGCGGCCTCCCTATGCACGACCAGCTCAAAGCTCAGACATAGCGCCTAAAAGTCTTTTGCGAGAGGCGACAGGGGAAAGACAACCCCACGTCAGTCCCATGCAAAATGGCGGGTGACGTACTCGGTCATTGCCTTAGTATCAAGGGAGCGCGGGAAAGCCATGAACACCAAATGATAATTATTACTGAATAAGGAAGGGTGAAAGACCTTCTCCCCGCTTGTTGCCTTTTATAGTGGATGAAAGGCAGCTCCATAAAACTGCCATCTAGGCCTCGAAACCTGTGCGACTATGAACGGTGGCCCCCAGGCCGCCCGTTACAAGGGCCCAATTTTCGAAGCACCCTGGATGCATTCCGACCATTAACAGTGCTCCACATTCTACCCGACTACTCGCCTGACTTGACGTACAGGTAAAATGTGGGGGGCTAAATGATTGAGAAAAATCTAATTTCTCCCAATCAGGCCTGACCAAGTCGGATCCACAGACAGCCTGTATCTCGGATAATGGGCCCTAAGACACCCCCTAGGGGCTTCCCTGGGCCCATATCTGAGATAGAGGGCCCTCAGATGCAACCCTAGAGGCTCCCCTTAGGGCCCTTCCACACCGAGACCAGCGGCCCCCGCTGGTACTCTAGATAAGATTACTGTTTTACCCTTTTTTTCGAGAGGACTGTAAATAGTCACCTACCTATCTCGGGAAGGGGGTTGGGAGGCATATACACTGAACTCTCATTATACTCTCTCTTGCTCTTCTGACCCTTGACTCAGACCGTGAACTGACTTGACCGTCTGAGAGGCATTCCCCGATCCACAACCCAGGGTTGCCCTTTTTGCAGGTGGGGTTGTTCCAAAAAGTGGACGTTAGGTGTTGCGCGCCAGCTATCAAATAAACCCGCTCTTTCATCCCACATCATTATCCACCGTACTCTAGAGAATTCCTCTGGAATCATCATCAAATATGTACATGTTAATGTGGTTTTGAACAAGAATCTAGGCAAGTTCTAGAGATGCAACATGGAAGAGTCACACACATGAAAGAAACATGAGACTAAATATAATGATTAGTCCAAATAAGGCTCAGAATCTCATGAGATATCTACCAAGGTCTCAATTAAGTTCATAAAATGACTTCATGTACTAATATTAGAGCTAATGACTCCCAAGATAAAATAGTGTTCAATCATGTCAAGGGTTAAAACAAGAAATATTAACAAAACCTTCAAAAATTTTTGCACCAAAAGGGATTATACAGCAAAAGCTACTCAAACTCATGAAAGCTATTATGCCTAGCAAAAACATCATTGGAAGTTATCTCAAACTAATGCACACCATCTCTATGTGCAATGCTATATGCAAACTTTAAGTGTAACTAAATGCAAAATACTAATGCAAACAAAAAGAAACCTAAACTATATGCTCTAATATGTATCCAAAGTAATAAGCAAAACTTTAAAACAAAATATGAAGCTACCCTTCCCCCATGCTTAAATAAAGCACTCTTATTCAAAGGAAAGAAAGTAAAAGAAGGAAAAGGAAAACAAAACATAACGATCTCACCAGGTTAGGTGCAAAGTGCACCAAAACTATGCGGCCTCATAATAACCGGGGCGCATGGAGCATCAGCCACTCCATCACGATGTCAAGACTCGGCTCACGAAATACACCGTCAAAGCATACAGGAGCTTATTAAACTCTTAGGACTACGATTTAGAAAATACAAGGTAAGAGGTAATAACCAAAATTACACCAAAGAGATTAAGTATCCTCTTAACCTTGTCAATGGCCCTAGAAAAATCATAGGAAGGATTAAAGAATGTAGTCCATGTGATTTTCCTAGGCAAGTCTCCTAGGCATATACAATAAGCATCAATGGAGGGATCATACCCTCTAAAACAACCTAGGGACACATAATCATCAACATTCCCACCAAGCATACTAAATACATTATCCACATAGCCCAAAATCAACATTTGATTCACAAATCTTAGGATTATCAATGGACTCATCTAAAGAATACTCGAAGAAAATAGAGGGTTGTGAACGTGTGGGGAAAGGATGTGAATGATAAGGGGATTAGGAAGATCAATATTACAACTAAAGCTAGGGGACTCCTCATGCAGAAACACATCTTGTAACCCCTCCAAAGGAGTCTCAACTAGATTATGTACCTCCTCTAAAGTGTCTTCTGACTTAAAACATGCATTAGTAACACTAAACCTAGCATCAAACCCAAAAGGTTCACCCGCCTCGAGCCCCGTACATTGAGCTGAAGGAAAGGATGAATCATGTAAGGTCAGGATAACATCAGTATTATCATTGGGTGATACAAAGTCAGATTGCACATAACATGCACAATAAGGACACAAAATTATATCATGGTTAGAAGTATTACACAAATCACACCAAAAAGGGGCATAATAAGATCTAGAATAGAACGCGCAAGGATCAAGAAATGAATATCTAGAAACATAACTAGCCTTCTTAAACTCAAATGAATCCCAAGTAATCCACTCAAGCAAATACCATGCATTATCAACATTTTTACCATGAAAATCCCAATACTCTAAAAGAGTATGGATTTCACTATTCACACCCTCATAACAATTTCAAAAATTTCCCATTTACCTACATAATAACCATATTGAGTATGAAAAACATTTTAACGTTTAAAATACCTCCAAAATAGTTCATGCTCGTATTGGGAAAAATGAAAAATTGCCATTCTTTTTGTTTTCTTTCAAATTTTTAATTTTTTTTCCTTCTTTTTTTTCTTCAAAAAAAAAAAGCTTTGTAAAACCTATTGAGAAAAATCCAATATTTGACGCTAGTCTCCGGCAACAGCGCCAAAAGCTTGATACAGCTGCAAGTGCACGGTGGCATTGTAGCAAATCAATGTCGATCCCATAGAGACTACGTGAAAATACTAGGCTATATTCCCTCGAGATATGCTAGTCGAATCAAATTTTGAGATTGATAAAAATATAAAGATCAGGAAACAACTATCACTAATTCATGTCTAGCAATTCGTAGTTATGAAGGAGTATGGGATTAAAACAACAATCATGTGCTTTTCTCTAATCGGTTAATCTCGAGGAATTGTAATCTATCCAGAAATTTGATCTATTCTTTCAAAATCAATCAAATTTGCCTAAACTAAGTAAAAGTCGATCTCTCGAACTAGTTTTCCTTAATTCAAGTTTAATATCTTTGATTACTCTCTAGTCCTCCTAACATATAAATCTCTCTATTTATCCCCAGCTGCAGATGGACTCAAGCTTTAGGTTGGTATACCAATCAATGGCAATACCCTTCAACTTTTTGATGAACTGCTTCATCATGAGGTCACCATCAGTCCCAGCATTATTGCATGTCTTAATGAAATATGCGACATGCTATTCCGGGTTACCTTTCATATCAAACTGTTTGAACTTGGGGGGTTGCTAGCCGTGGGGCGTGCGGTGAGCATCAACCCTCTTAGTGTAAGGCTTAGCGTATAGGTGAGTTCTACATGAACCTCCACCTAGCTGCGCCTTAACTGCATTTGCTATCAGGTCTTGCATTTGCTAAATAGTCATTGATCTAATAGACTTGACATTTTTAAGTGTAACGCCTTTCTTTAGTTGCTTCTCATTATTCGAAGCCTAAATGTGAATGGACAGTTTTCCTAAGTCCTCACTTTCCGAATCTTTTGCAGAAGATTGAGCTGATCATTTTTCTAACTTCTTGGTTAGCTTAGCAATCTTTTCTTCTTGAAGCTTGATGCGCTTTTCCTTTTCTTTGCTCTCCCTGGTGAGTTTTTCTAGGATGGCCTTCATGTTACCCATCTCCTCTTTTAAAGTGGTTGAGCCTATCATTGTGTCTGGTATAATAACAGTTTTGGAGGACTCATCTTCAGTTTCTAACAAGCGCGCCCCTTCTGGTGAGGTTGAAGAAGAGCGACAGCTGTAGTAGTCTTCAACCTGACAAATTAGAGATTGAAGCTGGAGGTTTTGAATTTCATCCATCCAAGATGACGTCTTTTGTTGCGTCCTCAAGCCTTGGAGTTTAGATGAGGGCGGCATTGTTTGCCTGGCAGCAATCAGTGCAACGGCTTTCGCCATGCTCCTTGTCTCCATCGTGGGAGCTCACCTACTAGAGTGATGCTTGTGTCACAGGATCCACGAGAGAGAGATCCCATGCTCTTCTTCTTCGAGACTTGAGAGGCAACGTTCTTCATGGCCATATCTTCTTTGAAGAGGAAGCTTTTGAGACTTGAAAGTCTTGATCTTTAGGACAAACAGATGAGAGGTAGAGATGTCTCACCAAGCGTGCCAAATTTTTTTTTTAAAAAAATTTTAAGTCCAAAATAAATTAGACAGGAATTTGGATACAAGATTGAGTCTTTGTATTGATTTGAATGTGTGCGTACAATCTCTATTGAATACAATGAGTATGATCCTCTGATTCGATCTCCTTATTGAATTTGAATGAACTTTAACTTGAGAGAGGGCCTTGAAGGCTTGATCTTAGTAAGGGAAAATCTTTGATCTTCAAGGGAAGACAGCACGCGCTCGATGTGCTTGCTGTTTTCCTTGAAAGAGAGAGTATCTGAGGTTTAGATGGATTATTCAAATTTTCTAACCTTTGAGTCAAGGGGGGGTAGGGGTCTATTTATACAAAAGCTTCCCCCTCCCCTTGAAAGCCAAAATGGGTTTTTACCTCATTTTGGGTCTTCAAATGGGCCTTAACTTGGGTCAATTTGACTTAGGAGTCATTTGCTTTGACTTTGACTTTAACTTGGAATTCTCTTGGGCTTAGGCCGAGCATGGACATGGAGGTCGCCTCAAACATTGACTTGGAAGTCGTATCCGGCTCTAACCGAATCTTGAATTGAAAGTCATTTGACTTTTGACTTGGGAGTCAATTTAGGCTTTGACCTTTGACTTAGTTGTCGGTTTAGGCTTTGACATTTGATTTTGACTTTGACTTAGTTTCGACCGCGCCTTGACTTGGAAGTCATTCAGGCTTAGTTTGTGGCTTGAGTCGGAATTCTTGGACCTTGATTTGGTCTTGACTTGAGAGTCATTTAGGTTTTGACCGAGCCTTGACTTGGAAGTCATTCGGTTTTTAGGTCGTGGCTTAACTTGGTAGTCTCAAGGGCTTAGACTTGAGAGTCATTTGGGCTTCGACTTAAGAGTCTTTTGGGCCAAATTAAATTAGTTAAAAGGGTTGGTTCAAATAATTAATTTAATTTAATTTTACTATGGCACATAAATATTTTTAGTGCTTATAGCCTAATAGGAAAATTAATAGAAAATCTGACAACTCTACAATGTTAGAATTACACATAAAGAAAATTCAGCAAAATCAAGCAGAGCATGCACATACTTTTTTGCAATTTTTTTCAGTCCTAAAACAATGTCGGAAAATCAAAATAGAAAAGGCAGAAAATTAAAAAACCACATAGAAAATACAATCAAAAGATTGCATAAAATTATAGAAAATCCAGAAAATTCCACAAAAACTTTTCCAGACTAGAAAGCTCTTGAAACCTAATAAAAATATTAGAAAGAAATAAACACAGACTAAACACAGAAATATCAGAACCTCAAAACTGCACAAAACCAATTCTAGTTCTAGCCTGATGTGTAATGTTCATAGTTTCCATGTTTTCTTTGCTTTTTTTTGACAATAGATTAACCATAAAAGTAATAAAAGCAAAAATTAAACAAAAATGAAATCAGAATACAACTAAATACAAAAATAAGAACAAAAAAATTCTAAAATACTTACTTAAGAAAAATTAAAACTACATAAAATCTATCACAAAAATCACAATCAAATGGAAAAAAAATGAGGCAATCAAAAAATTTAAGATTCGACTCGGAACCTAATTTCATAATTGTCATCCCAGCAGCAGCGTCAAAAACTTGTTTAGATTTTTATAAAGATTATGTTTAACCGCAAACATACAACTTTAATCGTCACACTTGAGAGTCAGTCCATTAGGATCTCATATGAAATTAGATTACTAAGTTACTACAAATTTAATGTAACGTAAGCTGCCCCAAAGAAAATAAAAATTACTAAATTAGTCAAAGTCGTCAAACGAACAAATCAAAATAATTTTGTTTTTGGCACATGAATACCGAATGAAATTACCACGACTCCTATCTCCATGTCAATCGAAAGCAGATGAAAACGAAGAGACCAACATCATCAAACTATGAGCACTAACCATTATTAGACTAAAAAAGAACAACTTTCTAACTTTGAAGTTAAATAGCAAATCAAACTAAAATGATAACTACGAGTTGCACGCTTAAACCAGGAAAAGTGAAATGGACAACACTTTCCAATATAATTGGACTAGCCACCATCCATCACCATAATCAATTCACCAAAACAAAAATTGAAGCAATCTAAACATGGGCAAGCTGCAGAGCCTGGAAACGACAAAAGTGGGAAAATTGGGACCAGGATTAGAAACAAAGACGGAACGAAGCACTAGATTTCAACTATGCCACATGCAAATTCGATCCCCAAAAAAAAAAACATTCCACTTGAATTAAGCAAAGCTAGAACTAGTTACACCAAATTTAAGACTCTTAAATTTCTAGATCTGAAACTGGAAGCAAAAATGGATAGAAGAAATCAAAAAGAAAATGAATTGAAAAAAGCTCAACTCTATGCTACTTCTGAACTTGGAGCCTCGATTTATAGCCGCCGTCTTTAATTGCTTCAATCAACTTTTTGACTTTAATCTTGGCCAAGCATGTAACTGATGACGTGACTACACTCAATGCCCAAGTTACTGCCCAATGGATGATATGGAGTGAGATAACGATGACGGGGATGGAGGTAACAACCAGAAGTTGACGATGATCATGAATTGGTGAATTGATGAAGGTGAATGACGGAGGAGAGAAAAAAAATAAGAACATGGAGGATTGGGGGCTGGTTCGTGGGTTCACTGATGAGAGGAAGGAGATGATGAAGTACCGAAGAGGTTGGGGGGGCATGATTTACACATGAGAGGGGAAGAGGCTGGGACAGGCCGCACAACTGGGCCCGTCCATTAACGGAGCAGAAAATTCTATATATGAACATATGTATCTAGCATGATATACACCCTGAAGTCGTATAATGAACGCACGTCCAATATGTTGTAGTATATTGTTTTTTTCCTATAGTAGTGTATCGTTTCTGTTCTACAGTGTACCTTTTCCTTCTTGAAGTGTACCCTTTGTTTTCTGCAATGTATCTTTTCTTATCTATAGTGTATCTTTTCTTGGCTGCAGTGTATCTTTTATTCACTGCAATGTATCCTTTTTCTAGTTGGTTTGGCAGGAGAATTACGAAAATCTTTGTTGGATTGAGGGAAATAAAATAGGGCTTTGATCCAAGTATATGATACTTCTTATATAGGTACGTACCTAAACATAGTATACAGATATGTATCTTATAACTATTGTAATAGAGGCAAAAGATGGGATGATTTTATCAACTCTTTTCAATTGATTCAACAACTTTTCTTCCTTCCTTGTAAACAACTAATTTATTCAACCTTTTCAAATTTCAAGAACCCCAACAAAATAATAAAAAAGATTAAAATTCTAAAATAACCATTTAATTTAGTAAATATTAGATAGAAATATAAGGATTTTAAGCTGAACACATGCCCACAAACACACATTTGCGTTTATACATCTATCTGTTTGCAAGTGTGTGTATATATATATATATATATATATATATATATAACTATATAAGGATATCTATATATATAATATTATATTATATATATCTATATATATATATATATATATATATACAAGCACGCGTGCACACACACATATATATACACACACACATATACATGTATATATACACATAAACACATGCACAAGGTTGCACAAATATATATATATAAACATATACACACACACACACACACACATATATATAGGTAGATAGATAGATAGATAGATAGATAGATATACACATGTATATGTATATGTATATATATATACACACAAACAATATACATACATATATATATATATATATACATATATGTACATATACATATATATATGTATATGTATATATATATATATATATATATATATATATATATATATATATATATATATATAAACATACACACACACACACACACACACACACACATATATATATATATATATATATATATATATATATATATACACCCATATATACATATATATGTTTATGTATATATACATATATGTGTGTGTGTGTATATATATATACACACACACAAATATATATGTGATATACACTTATATATATACTCGCATATATATATATATATATATGTGTGTGTGTGTGTGTGTGTGTGTGTGTGTGTGTGTGTGTGTGTGTCTCCTCTCTCTCTCTCTCCTCTCTCTCTCTTTCTCTCTCTCTATATATATATATATATATATATATGTGTATACACGTACACACACGCACACATACACGCGCACACACACACACACACACACACACAGAAATGTATATATGCGCACACATATGTAAAACACAGGAAATTTGAATTGGGGGATTATGTGACATGGACTAACCTTCATAATCCCAGTCGATCTACATCTGTTTCGCCATGGGTTGTGTTTTTTTTTTTGAAAAACAATTTATGCGGCAAAATGTATTTATTTTTCATCCGTGCTGTTTCAGTTCTTTTTCCTCGATTTAATTATTTGCGTATTTTGCTTCATAACTCAACTATTTATTTCTCACATCTATTTTTCCCTCCTATCTGCATTACTTTGAAATTCAATTTTTTTCCCCTCCCAAATCACCCAATTCAAACGCTAGAAATATCAAACCCTAGAAAGATTTTATTTTCCCCCTTTTATTTTCCTTCTTTTTTTTCTTTCCTTTTTCCCCACTCACCTCTTCCTCTTTCCCACTCTATATGGCCCCCCCTCAAACCCTAACCAAAGTACCCCCCACTCTATTTCTCTCTTTCTTTGTATCTCTCTTCCTCTCGTTCTCTCTGTGTCTCTCTCTCATCTCTCTCTCTCTCTCTCTCTGTCGTGATCCCTAGCCACCACCCACCACTTTCGGCTACCTCACACCACCGTCGACAACCCCGTGCCCCCACCGGCCAGCCCCATATTCCCTCTTCCTTGGTGGTAAGTGGGGTGCACCCCCATGCGCCCCATGCATGAATACTCCAAAACTTTTATAGTTCTTTCAAAATTTCATGGTTTTATGTAGATTTTGAGTATGAAGCATTGAATTTCATTTTTATGTTTTGCTTTTCAAATTAAAAGCATGAAGCATTCGATGTTCAAATCGCTTATCTCCCAAATTTACATCAAGGTGAGTGTGCAACGGTTTTCTTGCGTTCTTGATACCAATTTTAGACTTCCTTTTACTTAGACGACTTGGGTTAAGGGAAGGGTCATTAGGTTTCACGTTGGGTTGTCACGAGAACTAGCAACGTGGATATTGGGGTGAAAGGATCGGATCTTGGGTTTGAAACTGGTAAGAACATGCCACTGGTTAGGGGCAGGAAATTAATGGATCTTTAAAAATTTATTCCTGCTGACCTGCTGGTCTAAAAGTTGTAAAAATTGGAGGGTAGATGGAGCAAGGCGTCCTCTACACTACGTTTTTTAAATCAAGGGATTTTGACTTGCAGGAATGAGTTATGATCCGCTTACCGGAGGTTGTCAAAACTGGGACGGTCAGGGATAGTTGGCATGTTTTAGAATTTTTAACCTATGTACAGTGGGAAATAGCAAAATCACTAAACATGAAAGTTATAGTAGACAAGCACATATTTCTATAATGGGTAAGAAGTTGAATTTTGGATGCTAGGTGTTCAAGTTATGGTGTTGGAAATTCACGTTAGGGAATTGGGGCAGAACCTGCTTGTCTGGAAAGAGAGCTGCATTGACGTTAACTTTAGAAATTCGTTCAGAACGGGTCAGTTTACCAAAAATTATAAAACTTTTAGGGTGGATGTGCTGGATGTGCTGCATAACCTCATTTTTGAATCACGTGAACCGGGGTAGCGTGTCCCAAGTTATGGTCAATTTACCACAGACTGTCTAGACCAGGACAGTCAGTAACACCGCTAAAAGAAATAAAAAAATGACCAAGTTTGGGATAGAACTAGGCGAAACCCTAAACATTTCAAGGGTAGAGAACGGACTAAACTTTCTGTATTGGGCTAGAAATCAGAATTCGGACATTGGAGGTAGAAGTTATGAGTTCTGGAAGGGAACCCGAATTCTGGTCGAATCTGAATCCTGGTTGGGCTTCAGATTGGAGGCCCTAAAAGTAGGAGTAAAATTGTAGGGAAAAAAAGGATAATTTTGGAAGTAAGGCAAAGGCTAGCAGTGCAATTTATTTGAGTTTAGACTGAGTGTGGGCTATGTGTTGGCCCATCTGCGGAGCAATAAATTCAAAATAGTAACCTAGCCCGTAATTTCATATGGTATCCAGGTAACAATCATGCCCTATCCCTTCCCTAAGTTGTTTGAAATCATGCATGCTTTGAACATGGTAAGAATCATCCTGTTTACTGATTGAATGGAATAATAGCATAAGTTAATTTAATCTGGCTGCATAGCAGAATCTGCGTGATGTGGCATGCTATGGAATTTCGACTTGGTAATGTTGTGTTGGAAATGCAAGATTTAATTACTGTGGTGATGTCCTTAGGGAAACAGGTTGAAACTGGATGAACCTTTTATGTTAAGTCGATCTTTAATAAAGAGGAAGGTAACAGTAACTATAAAGGCTGAGCTGGATAAGATTTAATCTGACTGTGTTGGTTGAAGGCCATTAGCCTTTCTCGGGAAACTAGTGCATGCATGTGAGCTGCCACGTGTCCTACTGGGATGCAGGCTAGGTTAGCGGTAACCATCCGTGATGATAGTAGGCCAGGAAAGGATTAAGCGGTAACTACCATAGTAAGCGGTAGACCAGGATCGAGTTAAGCGGCTACGTTGAACCCAAGCGCAGGCCATGAGACCTAGTGAGATCGCTCACCTTAAATGTAACTGTCGTGATTTGGATCATAGGTTATAAATATACATCACTGAGATCTGGTAACCATGAAAGACTATGTTAATGAGAAGTGTGTCCTAGAAGTCTTGCTGATTCCCCTACCCTCTTAAATGGTTTTCAAAATGAATTTGTGTGCGTAGTTGACTATCAGGGATGATTGTTTACTGAGCTTATCTCATTTTTGTAAAATTTTTTGTTTTCAGGTGATTGAGTTATGCATGGGACTGGGGTATTGAAAGTAGAGCGAGGCCCTAATGCCTGAGTTGAAGAGGATGAAAGGTTAATAGTTTTTCTTAACAAATACATTTGTTAACCGTTGTTTTAAATTAGTCGTGACATCAAAGTTTGAACCGTTGTTAAATTGATGTGTTATTAAGGAATGTTCTATTAATCGTTCTCGATAGCCAGCCTGGTATTTTTAAGAAGAAAATATGATGGTAACACCCCAATTCAGGTTCCGTTGCCATGTAGGATAAGGATTAGTAATAAAGAAATGAAATTAGAAACCTGGGGTGCTATAAAGTGGTCTAACTACAGTGGGAATTAGCGAAATCATTAAACATGAAAGTTGTAGTAGACAAGCACATCTTTCTATAATGGGCAAGAAGTTGAATTTTGGATGTTGGGTGTTAAAGTTATGGTGTTGGAAAGTGGAGTTAGGAAATTGGGGGCAGAACCTACTGGTCTGGAAAGATGGCTGCACTAACGTTAACTTTGGAAATTCGCTCAGGATCGGCCAGTTTGTCAAAAATTGTGAAACTTTTAGGGTGGATGTGTCAGGATGTGCCGCACAACCTCGTTTTTGAATCAAGTGAATTGGGGTAGTGTGGCATAAGTTATGGTCAATTTACCACAGACTGTCCAGACCAAGATAGTCAGTAATGCCGCTAAAAGAAATAAGAAAACGACCTAGTTTGGGCTAGAACCGGGTAAAACTCTAAACATGACAAGTGTAGAGGACGGACCAAACTTTCTGTATTGGGTAGGAAATTGAATTTTTGTCAAATCTGGATTCTCGTTGGATACTACAGCCAAACCCTACTTAGACCAATTTGTGGTGGTATTCATGGACGATATCTTAATTTACTCTAGGGCCCCAGAGGAGCATGTCCACCATCTATGGACAGCCTTGGAAGTATCAAGGAGAAACGAGTTATACGCTAAATTTTCGAAGTATGAGTTTTGGTTGGGTGAGGTGGCATTTTTGGGACACGTAGTATCCAATGAGGCAGTTTCTGTGGACCCCCAAAAGATAGAGGCCGTGACGAATTGGCTAAGGCCTAAGCACCCGACAAAAGTAAGGAGTTTCTTGGGTTTAGCGGGGTACTACTGCAGATTTGTTCAAAATTTTTCGAAGATTGCCGCCCCGCTCACCACCTTGACCAGGCAGGTCACCAGGTATGAGTGGACGGAACAGTGTGAGGAAGCGTTCCATAAGCTTAAGAGGAGACTGACGAGTGCACCGATACTGGCCTTACCTACCACTGACAAGGATTTTGCGGTGTATAGTGATGGCTCGAGGAGTGGATTGGGATGTGTACTAATACAAGAGGGTCATGTTATACCGTACGCCTCGCAACAATTGAAGACTCATGAGCAGAACTACCAGACTCACGACCTGGTGTTAGCAGTTGTTGTGTTTGCACTTAAGATCTGGAGGCATTGCCTGTATAGGGTGCGTTGTGAGGTTGTCACCAATCACCAGAGTTTGAAATACCTCTTTTCACAAAAGGATCTAAATCTGAGATAGACAAGGTGGTGGGAATTCCTGAAGGACTACAATGTCTATTTTCAGTATCATCCTGGAAAGGCTAATGTAGTGGCGGATGCGCTGAGTCACCGATCATATGCAGCACTAAGCTGCTTGCTTGCACTTCCGAACAAGTTGTGTGAGGAGTTTCAGAAGTTAGAACTTAACGTAATTACCCCAAGGGCCAAACCTATGCTTTGCGCCTTAGAAGCGCAGCCAACCTTTATAGAGGAAATTCGAGTAGCCCAGGCTACAAACCCTCAACTTGAACGGATCAGGGAAGATATATTATTGTGGAGAAGGCACCCGGGTTCGCAATCCATGAAGATGGTACCATACGTTTCTATAACCGGGTGTGTGTCCCAGCAGTAGAAGCACTTAAGAAGAAAATCGTAGATGAGGGTCACCATACTCCACACACTTAGTGCACCCTGGGGCAAATAAGCTATATAAGGACCTGAAGCAAACATTTTGGTGGAGTAACATGAAACAAGAAGTGGCGGAGTATGTGGCAAAGTGCTTAACCTGTCAGAGAGTGAAAATCGAACACCAACGACCAGCAGGACATCCACAACCCCTAGATGTCCCTGAGTGAAAATGGGACTCGGTGTCCATGAATTTTATAGTGGGCTTACCGTTGACTCAATGAAAGAGCAATGCGATTTGGGTCATACTGGATAGACTCTCAAAGATAGCACATTTTATAGCTATGAGGAATACTTGGACCCTAGATCAGTTAGCTCGAGCATACCTTAAGAAGATAGTATGGTTGGACGGGGTACCCATTTCCATAATGTCGGATCAGGACATCAGATTCCAGTTGGGATTCTGGCAGACGGACGGGCAGACGAAACGCATCATTCAGAGACTAGAGGATATGCTAAGGGCTTATGCCCTGGACTTTAAGAATGCGTGGGAAAAAATGTTGGCGCTGATCAAGTTTTTCTACAACAACAGTTACCACGCGAGTATTGGCATGGCCCCATACGAGGCACTATGTGGGAGGAGATGCAGAACTCCACTCTGTTGGTAGGAGATCGATGAAGCTCTGACTAATGGACTGGAGTTAATCCAAGCCACCACAGATAAGACAAAAGTGATCTACGAATGAATGAGAGCCGCCCAGAGCTTCCAGAAAAGCCATGCCGACCGGAGGCTTAGGCCCTTTGAGTACCAAGTAGGAGATCAGGTATTTCTTTGAGTTTCCCAAACCAAAGGAGTCGCGAGATTTGAGATGGTGGGAAAGCTTAGCCCTAGGTATATTGGGCCGTATCCAGTCATACAGAGAGTTAGGGAAGTAGCATATCGGCTGGAGCTACCGCCCGAACTTCCGAGAGTACATAATGTGTTCCACGAGTCCTAGTTACGGAAGTACATTCCAGATCCTCACACATAATCGAGTCTGATCCTATACAGCTCCAGGAAGACCTATCGTATGAGGAACAACCTATGCAGATTCTGGATCGGCGGGAAAAGCACCTCCGTAAAAAGACGGTGCCCCTGGTGAAAGTCCTTTAGGCCAATCATGAGATGTCTGAAGGCACTTAAGAACCAGAACAGGAGATGCGAGACAAATACCCTCACTTGTTCCTATGACCAGGTGCGTACAAGTTTCGATGACGAAACTTTTTAAGTGAGGTAGTACGTAAAACCCCGAAATTTCATTTTCGTAATGGTAGTGTGTCACAATTCAGTGAAGTTTCGATGATGAAACATTCTCAAGTGGGGCAGTATGTAAAACCCCGGAAAATTAAATTGGGAGATTGTGTGACGTGGACTAACCTCCGTAATCCAAGTCGATCTAAATCTCTTTTGC